>AWOL01S0095356.1:0-13203 GCA_000715115.1 Nicotiana otophora | reverse complement strand
CGGCCAAAAAACTAGAATTCCGCCCGATTCCCATATTTTCGTGTGTTATATCCCACGCCTTCCAAGTGGTCCCGGGACCCCGGACCCCGATCGCCTAAAGTTTTTCCGGGCTATTAAATACGACCCATGGAACCATAGTAACCGCCCCGTCATGATCGTTCCTCATTTTTTGTGTTTTTCTGCCAAAAAACTAGAATTCCGCGTGATTCCCATATTTTCGTGTGCTATAGCCCACGCCTTCCGTGTAGGCCGAGCCCCACAGACTCAGATTGCCTAATATTTTTCCGGGGGATTAGATACGACCTAAGGAACCATAGTCACCGCCCTGCCATGATCGTTCCTCACTTATTGCGTTTTTCGGTCAAAAACTAGAATTCTGTCTGATTCCCATATTTTCGTGTACAAAATAGCCCACGCCTTTCAAGTGGTCCCGGGAACCCCGGACCCCGATCGCCTAAAATTTTTTTGGGCCATCAAGTACGATCTATGGAACCATATTCACCGCCCCACAATGATTGTTCCTCATCTTTTGCATTTTTCGGCCAAAAAAACTATAATTCCGCGCAATTCCCATATTTTCGTGTGCTATAGCCCACGCCTCCGAGTGGTCCCATGCCCCCCGGACACCGATCGCCTAAAATTTTTTCAGGCCATCAAATACGACCTAAGGAACCATAGTCACCGCCCTGCCATGATCGTTCTTCATTTTTCGCATTTTTCGGCCAAAAACCTAGAATTCAGTCCGATTCCCATATTTTCGTGTGCTATAGCCCACGCCTCCGAGTGGTCCCATGCCCCCCGGACACCGATCGCCTAAAATTTTTTCAGGCCATCAAATACGACCTAAGGAACCATAGTCACCGCCCTGCCATGATCGTTCTTCATTTTTCGCATTTTTCGGCCAAAAACCTAGAATTCAGTCCGATTCCCATATTTTCGTGTGCTATAGCCCACGCCTCCGAGTGGTCCCATGCCCCCCGGACACCGATCGCCTAAAATTTTTTCAGGCCATCAAATACGACCTAAGGAACCATAGTCACCGCCCTGCCATGATCGTTCTTCATTTTTCGCATTTTTCGGCCAAAAACCTAGAATTCAGTCCGATTCCCATATTTTCGTGTGCTAACCCACGCCTTCCGAGTGGGTCGTGCCCCCTGGACTCAGATCACCTAAAATTGTTTTGGGGCATTAAAGATGACCTAAGGAACCATAGTCACCGCCCCACCATGACCATTCCTCATTTTTTTGCATTTTATGGCCTAAAAACTAGAATTCCGCCCGATTCTCATATTTTCATGTGCTATAGCCCACGCCTTCCAAGCGGACTCGGGACTCCCGGACCCCGATCGCCTAAAATTTTTCCAGATCATCAAATACGACCTAAGGAACAAGAGTCACCGCCCCGCCATGATCATTCCTCATATTATGCATTTTACTACAAAAAACTAGAATTCCACATGATTCCCATATTTTCATGTGCTACAGACCACGCCTTCCAAGTGGGCCGGGCCCCCAGAACTCGGATCGCCTGAAATTTTTTTGGGCCATCAAATACGACCTAACGAACCATAGTTACCCGCCTGCCATGATCTGTCCTTAGTTTTTGCATTTTACGTCCTAAAAACTAGAATTCCGCCCGATTCCCATATTTTCGTGTGCTCTTGCCCACGCCTTCCGAGTGGGCGGGGCCTCCCCACCTCGGATCGCCTAAAATTTTTCTGGGCCATCAAATACGACCTAAGGAACCATAGTCACCACCCTTCCATGATCGTTCCTCATGTTTTGCAGTTTTCGGCCAAAAAACAAGAATTCCGCCCGTTTCCCATATTTTTGTGTGTTATATCCAACGCCTTCCAAGTGGTCCTGGGACCCCCGGACCCCGATCGCCTAAACTTTTTCCGGGCTATCAAATACGAACCAAGGAACCATAGTAACCGCCCCGTCATGATCGTTCCTCATTTTTTGCGTTTTTCTGCCGAAAAACTAGAATCCGCGTGATTCCCATATTTTCGTGTGCTATAGCCCACGCTTTCCGAGTAGGCCGGGCGCCCCGGACTCGGATTGCCTAAAATGTTTTCGGGACATTAAATACGACCTAAGGAACCATAGTCACCGCCCTGCCATGATCGTTCCTCACTTATTGCGTTTTTCTGCCAAAAAACTAGAATTCCGTCTGATTCCTATATTTTCGTGTACAATAGCCCATGACTTTCAAGTGTTCCCGGGACCCCCGGACCCCGATCGCCTAAACTTTTTCCGGGCTATCAAATACGAACCAAGGAACCATAGTAACCGCCCCGTCATGATCGTTCCTCATTTTTTGCGTTTTTCTGCCGAAAAACTAGAATCCGCGTGATTCCCATATTTTCGTGTGCTATAGCCCACGCTTTCCGAGTAGGCCGGGCGCCCCGGACTCGGATTGCCTAAAATGTTTTCGGGACATTAAATACGACCTAAGGAACCATAGTCACCGCCCTGCCATGATCGTTCCTCACTTATTGCGTTTTTCTGCCAAAAAACTAGAATTCCGTCTGATTCCTATATTTTCGTGTACAATAGCCCATGACTTTCAAGTGTTCCCGGGACCCCCGGACCCCGATCGCCTAAACTTTTTCCGGGCTATCAAATACGAACCAAGGAACCATAGTAACCGCCCCGTCATGATCGTTCCTCATTTTTTGCGTTTTTCTGCCGAAAAACTAGAATCCGCGTGATTCCCATATTTTCGTGTGCTATAGCCCACGCTTTCCGAGTAGGCCGGGCGCCCCGGACTCGGATTGCCTAAAATGTTTTCGGGACATTAAATACGACCTAAGGAACCATAGTCACCGCACTTCCATGATCGTTCCTCATTTATTGCGTTTTTCTGCCAAAAAACTAGAATTCCGTCTGATTCCTATATTTTCGTGTACAATAGCCCATGACTTTCAAGTGTTCCCGGGACCCCCGGACCTCGATCGCCTAAATTTTTTCCGGCCAAAATATATGATCTAAGGAACCATAGTCACCGCCTCGCCATGATCGTTCCTAATTTTTTTAATTTTTTGGCCAAAAAACTAGAATTCCGCGCGATTCCCATATTTTCGTGTGCTATAGCCCACGCCTTCCGAGTGGTCCCAGGCCCCCCCGGACCCCGATCGCCTAAAATTTTTCTGGGCCATAAAATACGACCTAAGGAACCATAGTCATTGCCCTGCCACGATCGGTGCTCATTTTTTGCATTTTACGGCCAAAAAACTAGAATTCCGCTCGATTCCCAGATTTTCGTGTGCTATTACCCACGCCTTCTGAGTGGGCCGGGCCTCCCGGACTCGGATCGCCTAAAAATTTTCCGGGCCATTAAATACGACCTAAGGAACCATAGTCACCTCCCCGCCATGATCGTTCCTCACTTGTTGCATTTTTCGGCCAAACAATTAGAATTTCGCCTGATTCCCATATTTTCGTGTGCTATACCCACGCCTTACAAGTGGTCCCGGGAACCCCGGACCCCGATCGCCTCAAATTTTTCCGGGCCATGAAATATGACCTAAGGAACCATAGTCATTGCCCCGCCATGATCGTTCCTCATTTTTTGCATTTTTCGGCCAAAAAACTAGAATTCCGCCCGATTACCATATTTGTGTGTGCTATTGCCCACGCCTTCTGAGTGGGCCGGACTCCCCGGACTCGGATCGCCTAAAATATTTCGGGCCATCAAGTACGACCTAAGGAACCGTAGTCACCGCCCCGCCATGAACGTTCCTAGTTGTTTGCGTTTTTCAGCGAAAAAACTATAATTCCGCCCGATTCCCATATTTTCGTGTGCTATAGCCCACACCTTCCGAGTGGGCCGGGCCCCCTGGACTCGGAGCGTCTAAAATTTTTCTGGGCCATTAAATACGACCAAGGGAACCATAGTCACCGCCTCGCCATGATCGTTCGTCACTTTTGGCGTTTTTCGGCCAAAAAATTAGAATTCCGCCTGATTACCATATTTTCGTCTGCTATAGCCCACGCCTTCAAACTGGTCCCGGGACCCCCGGACCCCGATTGCCTAAAATTTTTCCGGGCCATCAAATATGACCTAAGAAACCATAGTCACTGCCCCGCCATGATCGTTCCTCATATTTTGCGTTTTTTGGCCAAAATACTAGAATTTTGTCTGATTCCCATATTTTTGTGTGCTATAGCCCACGCCTTCCGAGTGGGTCGGGCCCCACGAACTCGGATCACCTAAATTTTTTACGGGCAATCTAATAAGACCTAAGGAACCATAGTCACCTCCCCGCCATGATCGTTCCTCATGTTTTACATTTTTCGGCCAAAAAACTAGAATTTCGCCAGATTCCCATATTTTCGTGTGCTATAATAGCCCACGCCTTCCCAATGGGTAGGCCCCCCCGGAACCGGATCGCCTAAATATTTTTCGGGCCATCAAATATGACCTAAGGAAACATAGTCACTACCTCGCCATGACCATTCCTCATTTTTTGCATTTTACGGCCTAAAAACTAGAATTCCGCCCGATTCCCATATTTGCGTGTGCTATTTCCCACGCCTTCTGAGTGGACCCGGGACTCCCGGACCCCGATCGCCTAATATTTTTCCAGCCCATCAAATACGACCTAAGGAACCAGAGTCACCGCCCCGCCATGATCGTTCCTCATTTTATGCATTTTACTAAAACAACTAGAATTCCACATGATTCCCATATTTTCGTGTGCTATAGCCCACGCCTTCCAAGTGGGCCGGCCCCCCGGACTCGGATTGTCTAAAATTTTTCCGGGCCATCCAATACGACCTAAAGAAGCATAATCACCGCCCTGACATGACCGTTCCTCGTTTGTTTGCATTTTACGGCAAAAAACCAAGAATTCCGCCCGATTCCCCTATTATCTTATGCTATAGCCCATGCCTTTCAAGTGGTCCAGGGACCCCCGGACCCCGATCGCCTAAAATATTTCCGGGCCATCAAATATGACCTAAGGAACCGTAGTCACCGCCCTGCCATAATCTTTCCTCATATTTTGCATTTTACGGCCTAAAAACAAGAATTCCGCCCGATTCCCATATTTTCGTGTGCTATTGCCCACGCCTTCCGAGTGGTCCAGGGACCCCCGGACCCCGATCGCCTAAAATATTTCCGGGCCATCAAATATGACCTAAGGAACCGTAGTCACCGCCCTGCCATAATCTTTCCTCATATTTTGCATTTTACGGCCTAAAAACAAGAATTCCGCCCGATTCCCATATTTTCGTGTGTTATATCCCACGCCTTCCAAGTGGTCCCGGGATCCCGAACCCCGATCGCCTAAAGTTTTTCCGGGATATTAAATACGACCCACGGAACCATAGTAACCGCCCCATCATGATCGTTCCTCATGTTTTGTGTTTTTCTGCCAAAAAACTAGAATTCCGCGTGATTCCCATATTTTCGTGTGCTATAGCCCACGCCTTCCGTGTAGGCCGAGCCCCACAGACTCGGATTGCCTAATATTTTTCCGGGGGATTAGATACGACCTAAGGAACCATAGTCACCGCCCCGCCATGATCGTTCCTCACTTATTGCGTTTTTCGGTCAAAAACTAGAATTCCGTCTGATTCCCATATTTTCGTGTACAATAGCCCACGCCTTTCAAGTGGTCCCGGGAACCCCGGACCCCGATCGCCTAAAAATTTTCCGGGCCATCAAGTACGATCTATGGAACCATATTCACCGCCCCGCAATGATCGTTCCTCATCTTTTGCATTTTTCGGCCAAAAAAACTATAATTTCGCGCGATTCCCATATTTTCGTGTGCTATAGCCCACGCCTCCGAGTGGTCCCATGCCCCCCGGACACCGATCGCCTAAAATTTTTTCAGGCCATCCAATACGACCTAAGGAACCATAGTCACCGCCCTGCCACGATCGTTCTTCATTTTTCGCATTTTTCGGCCAAAAACCTAGAATTCAGTCCGATTCCCATATTTTCGTGTGCTAACCCACGCCTTCCGAGTGGGTCGGGCCCCCTGGACTCAGATCACCTAAAATTATTTTGGGGCATTAAATATGACCTAAGGAACCATAGTCACCGCCCCACCATGACCATTCCTCATTTTTTGCATTTTATGGCCTAAAAACTAGAATTCCGCCCGATTCTCATATTTTCATGTGCTATAGCCCACGCCTTCCAAGCGGACTCGGGACTCCCGGACCCCGATCGCCTAAAATGTTTCCAGCCCATCAAATACGACCTAAGGAATAAGAGTCACCGCCCCGCCATGATCGTTCCTCATATTATGCATTTTACTACAAAAAACTAGAATTCCACATGATTCCCATATTTTCATGTGCTATAGCCCACGCCTTCCAAGTGGGCCGGGCCCTCCGGACTCGGATCGCCTGAAATTTTTTCGGGCCATCAAATACGACCTAACGAACCATAGTTACCCGCCTGCCATGATCTGTCCTTAGTTTTTGCATTTTACGTCCTAAAAACTAGAATTCCGCCCGATTCCCATATTTTCGTGTGCTCTTGCCCACGCCTTCCGAGTGGGCGGGGCCTCCCCACCTCGGATCGCCTAAAATTTTTCTGGGCCATCAAATACGACCTAAGGAACCATAGTCACCACCCTGCCATGATTGTTCCTCATGTTTTGCAGTTTTCGGCCAAAAAACAAGAATTCCGCCCGTTTCCCATATTTTTGTGTGTTATATCCAACGCCTTCCAAGTGGTCCCGGGACCCCAGGACCCCGATCGCCTAAACTTTTTCCGAGCTATCAAATACGAACCAAGGAACCATAATAACCGCCCCGTCATGATCGTTCCTCATGTTTTGCATTTTTCTGCCAAAAAACTAGAATCCGCGTGATTCCCATATTTTCGTGTGCTATAGCCCACGCTTTCCGAGTAGGCCGGGCCCCCCGGACTCGGATTGCCTAAAATTTCTTCGGGACATTAAATACGACCTAAAGAACCATAGTCACCGCCCTGCCATGATCGTTCCTCATGTTTTGCATTTTTCTGCCAAAAAACTAGAATCCGCGTGATTCCCATATTTTCGTGTGCTATAGCCCACGCTTTCCGAGTAGGCCGGGCCCCCCGGACTCGGATTGCCTAAAATTTCTTCGGGACATTAAATACGACCTAAAGAACCATAGTCACCGCCCTGCCATGATCGTTCCTCATGTTTTGCATTTTTCTGCCAAAAAACTAGAATCCGCGTGATTCCCATATTTTCGTGTGCTATAGCCCACGCTTTCCGAGTAGGCCGGGCCCCCCGGACTCGGATTGCCTAAAATTTCTTCGGGACATTAAATACGACCTAAAGAACCATAGTCACCGCCCTGCCATGATCGTTCCTCATGTTTTGCATTTTTCTGCCAAAAAACTAGAATCCGCGTGATTCCCATATTTTCGTGTGCTATAGCCCACGCTTTCCGAGTAGGCCGGGCCCCCCGGACTCGGATTGCCTAAAATTTCTTCGGGACATTAAATACGACCTAAAGAACCATAGTCACCGCCCTGCCATGATCGTTCCTCATGTTTTGCATTTTTCTGCCAAAAAACTAGAATCCGCGTGATTCCCATATTTTCGTGTGCTATAGCCCACGCTTTCCGAGTAGGCCGGGCCCCCCGGACTCGGATTGCCTAAAATTTCTTCGGGACATTAAATACGACCTAAAGAACCATAGTCACCGCCCTGCCATGATCGTTCCTCACTTATTGCGTTTTTCTGCCAAAAAACTAGAATTCCGTTTGATTCCTATATTTTCGTGTACAAAATAGCCCATGACTTTCAAGTGTTCCCGGGACCCCCGGACCTCGATCGCCTAAATTGTTTACGACCATAAAATATGATCTAAGGAACCATATTCACCGCCCCGCCATGATCGTTCCTAATTTTTTTAATTTTTTGGCCAAACAATAGAATTCCGCGCGATTCCCATATTTTTGTGTGCTATAGCCCACGCCTTCCGAGTGGTCCCAGGCCCCCCCGGACACCGATCGCCTAAAATTGTTCCGGGCTATCAAATACGACCTAAGGAACCATACTCACTGCCCCGCCATGATCGTTCCTCAGATTTTGCATTTTTCGGCCAAAAAAACTAGAATTCCGCCTGATTCCCATATTTGCGTGTGCTACTGCCCACGCCTTCCGAGTGGGCCAAGCCACCCGAACTCGGATCACCTAAATTTTTTTCGGGCAATCAAATAAGACCTAAGGAACCACAGTCACCTCCCTGCCATGATCATTCCTCATTGTTTGCATTTTTTGGCCAAAACACTAGAATTCCGTCCGATTCCCATATATTCATGTGCTATAATAGCCCACGCCTTCCCAATGGGTAGGCTCCCCGGAGCCGGATCGCCTAAAATTTTTCCGGGCCATCAAATACGACCTAAGGAACGATAGTCACCGCCCAGCCATGAACGTTCCTCATTTTTTGCATTTTTCAGTGAAAAAACTAGAATTCTGCCTGATTCCCTTATTTTCGTGTGCTATAGCCCACACCTTCCGAGTGGGCCGGGCCCCCCGGACTCGGAACTTCTAAAATTTTTCCGGGCCATTATATATAACATAATGAACCATAGTCACCAGCCCGCCATGATCATTCCTCACTTTTTGCATTTTTTGGCCAAATAATTAGAATTCTGCTCGATTCCCATATTTTCGTGTGCTAGCCCACGCCTTCCGAGTGGGCCGGGCCCCCGGACACGGATAACCTAAATTTTTTTCGGCCCATCCAATACGACCTAAGGAACCAGAGTCACCGCCCTGCCATGATCGTTCCTCATTTTTTACATTTTACTACAAAAAACTAGAATTTTGCCTGATTCCCATATTTTCGTGTGCTATAGCCCACGCCTTCCAAGTGGGTTGGGCCCCACGGACTCGGATCGCCTAAAATTTTTACGGGCCATCAAATTCTACCTAAAGAACCATAGTCACCGCACTGACATGACCGTTCCTCTTTTTTTGCGTTTTACGGCAAAAAACCTAGAATTCCGCCCGATTCCCATATTTTTGTGTGTTATAGCCCACGCCTTCCAAATGGTCCCGGGACCCCCAGACCCCGATCGCCTAAAATTTTTCTGGGCCATCAAATACGACCTAAGGAACCATAGTCATTGCCCTGCCACGATCGGTGCTCATTTTTTGCATTGTACGGCCAAAAAACTAGAATTCCGCTCGCTTCCCATATTTCCGTGTGCTATTACCCACGCCTTCTGAGTGGGCCGGGCCTCCCGGACTCGGATCGCCTAAAAATTTTCCGGGCCATTAAATACGACCTACGGAACCATAGTCACCTCCCGCCATGATCGTTCCTAATTTGTTGCAAGTTTTGGCCAAACAATTAGAATTTCGCCCGATTCCCATATTTTCGTGTGCTATACCCACGCCTTACAAGTGGTCCCGGGAACCCCGGACCCCGATCGCCTAAAATTTTTCCGGGCCATCAAATATGACCTAAGGAACCATAGTCATTGCCCCGCCATGATCGTTCCTTATTTTTTGCGGTTTTCGGCCAAAAAACTAGAATTCCACCCGATTACCATATTTTTGTGTGCTATTGCCCACGCCTTCCGAGTGGGACGGACTCCCCGGACTCGGATCGCCTAAAATATTTCGGGCCATCAAATAGGACCTAAGGAACCATAGTCACCGCCTCGCCATGATCCTTCCTCATTTTTTGCATTTTTCGGCCAAAAAACTTGAATTTTGCCTAATTCCTATATTTTTGTGTGCTATAGCCCACGCATTCCAAGTGATCCCGGGACCCCCGGACCCCGATCGCCTAAAATATTTCCAGGCCATCAAATATNCTAAGGAACCATAGTAACCGCCCCGCCATGATCGTTCCTCATGTTTTGCGTTTTTCGGCCAAACGACTAGAATTCTGTGTGATTCCCATATTTTCGTGTGCTATAGCGCACGACTTTCGAGTGGTCCCGGGACCACCGAACTCCGATCGCCTAAAATTTTTCCGGACCATCAAATACGACCAAAGGAACCATAGTCACCACCCCGCCATGAAAGTTCCTAGTTTTTTGTGTTTTTCGGCCAAAAAACTAGAATTCCGCGCGATTCCCATATTTTCGTGTGCCATAGCCCACGCTTTCCGAGCGGTCCCGGGACCCCCGGACCCCGATCGCCTAAAATATTCCCTGACCATCAAATTCGACCTAAGGAACCATAGTCATCGCCCCGCCATGAACGTTCCTAATTATTTGCATTTTCAGCGAAAAAACTAGAATTCCGCCTGATTCCTTTATTTTCATGTGCTATAGCCCACACCTTCCGAGTGGGCCGGGACCCCCGGACTCGGAACATATAAAATTTTTTCGTGCCATTAAATACGACATAAGGAACCATAGTCACAACCCTGCCATGATCGATCCTCACGTTTTGCGTTTTTCGGCCAAAAAATTAAAATTCCGCTCGTTTCCCATATTTTCGTGTGTTATAGCCCACGCCTTCAAAGTGGTCCCGGGACCCCTGGACCCCGATCGCCTAAAATTTTTCCGGGCCATCAAATATGACCTAAGAAACCATAGTCACCGCCCCGCCATGAGCTTTCCTCATATTTTGCGTTTTTCGGCCAAATAAGTAGAATTTCGCCCGATTCACATATTTTCGTGGTCTATAGCCCACGCCTTCCAAGTGGACCTGGGCCTCCAGGACTCCGATCGCCTAAACATTTTTTGGCCTATCAAATACGACCTATGGAACTAGAGTCACCGCCCTGCCATGATCGTTCCTCATGTTTTGTACTTTTCGGCCAAAAAAGTAGAATTTCGCCCGATTTCCATATTTTCGTGTGTTATAGCCCACGCCTTCCAAGTGGTCCCGGGACCCCCGGACCCCGCTCGCCTAAAATTTTTCCGGGCCTTCAAATACGACCCAAGGAACCATAGTAACCGCCCCTCCATGATCGTTCCTCATTTTCTGCATTTTTCGGCCAAAAAACTATAATTTCGCGTGATTCCCATATTTTCGTGTGCTATAGCCCACGCCTTCCGAGTGGGCCAGGCTAAGGAACCATAGTCACCGCCCCGCCATGATCGTTGCTTACTTATTGCGATTTTCGTCCAAAAAACTAGAATTCCGCCCGATTCCCATATTTTCGTGTGTTATAGCCCACGCCTTTCAAGTGGTCCCGGGAACCCCGGACCCCGATCGCCTAAAATTTTTCTGGGCCTCAAATACAATCTAAGGAACCATAGTCACCGCCCCTCCATGATTGTTCCTCATTGTTTCCGTTTTTCGGCCAAAAACGAGAATTTCGCGCGATTCCCATATTTTCGTGTGCTATAGCCCACGCCTTTCAAGTGGTCCCGGGAACCCCGGACCCCGATCGCCTAAAATATTTCCGGGCCATCAAATAAAATCTAAGGAACCATAGTCATCGCCCCGTCATGATCGTTCCTCCTTTTTTTTGTTTTTCGGCCAAATACTAGAATTTCGCGCGATTCACATATTTTCGTGTGCTATAGCTCACGCCTTCCGAGTGGGTCGGGCCCCCCGGACTCGGATCACCTAAAATTTATTTGGGACATCACATAAGACCTAAGGAACCATAGTCACCTTCCCGCCATGATCGTTTCTCATTTTTTGCATTTTTCGGCCAAAAAACTAGAATTCCGCCCGATTCCCATATTTTCGTGTGCTCTTGCCCACGCCTTCCAAGTGGTCTCAGGAATCCCGGACCCCGATCGCCTAAAATTTTTCTGGGACATCCAATACGACCTAAGGACCATAGTCACTGCCCCGCCATGATCGTTCCTCATTTTTTGCATTTTTCGGCAAAACAACTAGAATTCCGCCCGATTACCATATTTTTGTGTGCTATTGCCCACGCCTTCCGAGTGGGGCGGGATCCCCTGACCCCAATTGCCTAAAATTTTTCCGGGCCATCAAATACGACCTGAGGAACCATAGTCACCACCTCGCCATGATCGTTCCTCATGTTTTCTATTTTTCGGCCGAAAAACTAGAATTCCGCCCGATTCCCATATTTTTGAGTTCTATAGCCCACGCCTTCGAAGTGGTCCCGGGACCCCCGGACCCCGATCGCCTAAAATTTTTCCGGGTCATGAAATACGACCTAAGGAACCATAGTAACCGCCCCGCCATGATCGTTCCTCATTTTTGCAGTTTTCGGCCAAACAACTAGAATTCCGCGCGATTCCCATATTTTCGTGTCCTTCCGAATGGTCCCCGGACCCCCGAACCCCCATCGCCTAAAATTTTTCCGGACAATCAAATACAACCTAAGGAACCATAGTCACCGCCCCGCCATGATCGTTCCTTGTATTTTGTGTTTTTCGGCCAAAGAACTAGATTTCCGCGCGATTCTCATATTTTCGAGTGCTATAGCCCACGCCTTCCGAGTGGTCACGAGAACCCCGAACCCCGATCGTCTAAAATTTTTCCGAGCCATCAAATACGACCTAAGGAACCATAGTCACCGCCCCGCCATGATCGTTCCTTAATATTTGGGTTTTTCGGCCAAAAAACTAGAATTCCGCCAAATTACCATATTTTTGTGTGCTATTGCCCATGCCTTCCGAGTGGACTGGGCCCCCGGACTCGGATCGCCTAAAATTTTTTCGGGCTATCAAATAGGACCTACGGAACCATAGTCACCACCTCACCATAATTGTTCCTCATTTTTTTAATATTTCGGCCAAAAAAACTAAAATTCCGCCCGATTCTCATATTTTTGTGTGCTATAGCCCACGCCTTCAAAGTGGTCCCGGGACCCCCGGACCCCGATTGCCTAAAATTTTTTCGGGCAATAAAATACGACATAAGGAACCATAGTAACTACCCCGCCATGATTGTTCCTCATATTTTGCATTTTTCGGCCAAACAACTAGAATTCCGCGTAATTCCCATATTTTCGTGTGCTATAGTCCATGCCTTCCGAGTTGTCCTGGCCCCCTAGACTAGGATCACCTAAATTTTTTTTGGGCCATCAAATGAGACCTAAGGAACCATAGTCACCTCCCAGCCATGATCGTTCCTCATTGTTTGCATTTTTCGGCCAAAAAACTAGAATTTCGCCTGATTCCCATATTTTCATGTGCTATAATAGCCCACACCTTCCCAATGGGTAGGGACCCCTGGACCCCGATCGCCTAAAATTTTTCCGTACCATCAAATACGGCCTAAGGAACCATAGTCACCGCCCCGCCATGAACGTTCCTAGTTGTTTGCGTTTTTCAGCGAA
>AWOL01S0095349.1:0-25322 GCA_000715115.1 Nicotiana otophora | reverse complement strand
CCATATCATGGCTACCTTTCGACGGGGTCTCCCCAAAATTTTCCAGCAAAACAGACTCGATTTTGTCGTCTTCAAGTCGTTCCCTTTGATGGCACATCTATAATAGGTTACATGCTCGTTGGGAACGGTCGTTCCCTTGTACTTAGGTATTTCGGGCGTACAAAATTTCCTGGAGATCAGTTTTGGGGCCACGCTTGGAGGAAAAGGTTTTTGTACGAACCTCTTGGAATCCAGTCCCTTCAATATCGGGGGTACTCCTAGGATTTGATCTACCCTAGAATTATAGGTTTCAACTTTTTTATCGTTTGCTTCAATCTTCTTTTCCCCTGACTCTATCCGTTTTGTCAGCCTCTCGAGCATTTTTATAATTTCGGGGTTAGTCTTCGACTCTTTCATTCGACCTTACCATGACCGATTCCGTACTGCGAGTGACTTCTTGGGGCGGATCGGGTTCAACCCTGCTCGGTGCATGGGTTTGGCTCTGTAACTGAGCTATCGCCACCTGTTGAGCTTGCAACATTTCGAAGATCATGCGTAGGCCAATCCCGTCATCTTCAATATTTTGTGTGTTTCGAGCTGTAGATCGGGCTCCACCACGGACGCTATTTTCAGGGTCGGTACGCAAGTTTGTGTTGATGGCCACATGTAAATTTACATCAATTGGATCCGAAGTCTGTATCCCAACGACATCAGCGGGTGGACCCGCATTATTGGGCGCTATGTTGTTATTCTCACCTTGATGACCAACCTCGTTGTCGATATGGAGAGATGTTAATTAAGAGTTTGTCATTTTTGGGCCTTAAACCAAAGATACTTCAAAGAGCAAGTGTAAAGTAGTGTGTGTTATGAATATTTGTATCAAATAACCACTATTATCCTTAGCTCCACGGTGGGTGCCAAACTGTTTACCCCCAAAATCGGATAACAATTGAATTTATACGCAGTTTTAAAGATATGTGATCTAATTTGATACAAAGTGAGAAATCAGATTAAAATGGAAGAATAAGTAGAAAAATAAATACAAACCATGCAGATTGAACAACTTAAGCCTCGTAAGGTTAACTTCGTTCGATTTTGTATGTGATGTTATTGAAGCCAGAATAATATGAACAAGGCTGGAAAAAATAGTATCTTGTGCTTTGAAGTGAGTTATCATGTGTCCAAATTACTGAGTTTCTTCTCTATATATTTAGGGAGATTAGGCTTTTAAGACAATATTATATGTGAAATTATGTAGACCGTTAGCTCCATTTTTTACTTAATCCCGTGATTTCCGCCATAAAGATTGGTTAATGATGAGAATCACGGATCTTTGTCGGATGAATTGGCAAAGCTCTTCTTCGAGACCGTTAGAAGCAAGATCGGTCATGCCTTCGGTAAACTCGAGGGAAAATCTGATGGTATTGTCGAACTTCGAACCTCGATATCGATCTCAGTTTTATCTATACCTTCGATCTCTTACAGATGTGCCGAGCCTGCTCTATTGTTTCAGATGCTCGATCAAGCATCGAGCTCGGTTCTACCCGTCTACAAGTTCAAGGAATAATAAAAGCTGCGGTCGAAGAGTCAGCAATGATCAAGGTCTAGGAATCATCCAAGGTCGAGGTCGAACACCTTTGATAGAGTTATAACGACTAGTTTCAAGATAGGACAGTAAAAAGAATATTCTTTGCACTTGTACTATTAGTGTTTCTAGGAGCATGTTCCATATAAATAGAAAGAGACATAATGACAGGGGACATGAGATATTCATTCAAACAGAGCACACTAACTTTGTAAAGAGAATCAGATCTCCTCGTATATATACAAAACAACCTTTTCATTAAGATTCTTATTTAACATTTCCACTAAATCCAAGAACGATCCAAGTGTCAAAAAGGCATATCAGTCATTCCTCATTGTTAGGAGGAAGAATCACTGATCCCATTCCTTTTTGGGTGACTCATACATTTTATTTACCTAAATACCATTTGCTGTTATCCATCTTTTTAGATCATTGAATAACACTACTCCTGCTCATATTCATCATCATCCGGATAGAATATATTATTTATTTGGTTTTGACGCACATAGCTTTATCTTCAGATATTATTTTTAACTAAGATTAACTCTTCTTTGAACAAATCTAAGTGGTTGAGCCAAAATAAATACTTTTTGAGTCAAACAACTATGTTCCTCCCCACATCAATATTTTTTGTTTTGTTTAGGGGAATAAGAGGATTTCTCCACATATCCTTTGTTTCCGAGTGTTGTGGTCAAGAGGCGGATCTATGTATATGATTGGGGGTGCCACGCGCACCCGGATGCTCGGGCAAAGTTTTGTGTATGTATTGATATTTTACAGAAAAAGACTATATATATATATAGAGAGAGAGAGGGTGGCACATGCAGTAACAAGTTGACTATAGGTGTCGTGGTTAGTGTGTCAAACTCCCAGATGTAAGATCTACGATCGATACTCATTGCCTACGTGTTAGCATTCCAATTTATCATTGTTCCCCCTTCTTTCTTTTCTTTCTGGTCCATTTCTTTATTTCTTTATCTTTTTGTTCCCTCCTCTTTGAACCCATTTTTATTATTTGTTAAATTGTTTCATTTTTCTTTTCTAGTTCTTCAAATTTTACTTGAATATGATTTAAATTTTTTCTCTTTTTATCCATCCAGTTATCTTTTTTTCTTGATTTGCAAAATGTTTTAAGAATTAAGATAGGATCAATAGAGATCAATATAGTTAGATTAATATTTAGTTGCTAATTTTAAAATTTTACTTTTATTTATACTTTTTAATCACACGGAATCAAGAGAATTGGATTAAATTGTATAAACCTATTCGGTTTGATATTACGTATTTATTTATGAACCAAAAATTGTGTACATCAAACTGAATTAATTTAGAACGGATCTAATTGACTAAATATACATCATAATTCAATCTCTTTTGCTAATGGTTGGTTAGTTCGCATTAACGATAGCGGTACCCGTAATCATTAATTTTGGTGGTTAACCTTGAACTAACAAGAATCCAAAAGAAAAAGGTGAAGGGAATGAAAAGTCACATGAAGTGTTGTACTAACTAATCTTACGACCCCCAGTAGTACGCAAAAGGTAGACGGATGTAGTAGTAGTACACAGTAGGAAACGGGGCCCCACTTTTGTCTATCTTGTAAGACACGTGTCATCATGGTTATGGCCTCATCAGAATTTTGTAATACCACGTCGGATTATAAGGACCAAGGAAAGGAACATGAAAAACAAATTCAGGCGTTGAGTTGGTTTCTCAATTTCTCATCACACATTAGCTATCAACGATACAAACCTGGCCATAATTATAAGCACACAACCAAACTTTCAGTAGAAAGCAGAGGGACAGACTCAGGCAAGAAGAGGCTGAAAGGTGATGGCGCTTAGAGCTTCAGCCACCGCAAAATCACCTCTTCCTCCGCCTTCTTCTTCACCTACGAAAATCTTTAATTTCCCTACACTCTCCCAGAAACCGGAATTCACTTCAAAATCTGTGTCTGTATCGCTCTCTACATCAACTGCTCTTTTCCTCTTTCCTCTCTTCACTGCTACCCATGAAGCTAGGGCACTCAGCTTACCCAAGGAAGATATTGTCTCTTCCCTTAATCAGGTATCACTTGCTAGTTTTCCCCCAATTGAGTTACTCTTCACATTTTCTAGGATGTTTTTGAAAAGCCATTTATTTAATGGCAATTATGCTAGGTATTATTTGTTTTGCTTTCGCCCTTGTATTATATAGTTCTAGATGATTGTCTTATGTAATTTCCTTGGTTGCTTTAGCTCTTCTATAAATTGTTTTATCGAATAACACTTGAAGCTTTATTTATGTTTTGTGATTCTAGCCGCATTTCCAGTTGATTTTTAGTTGTTAAATTTACTAATCCTGACAGTTTTAAAGTTTCGAATTTTGTGACAATAGTTTGCTCCGATAATTGTGATTCTACATGCTGTGTATTAATTGGTAGAGGACTGCAGGTTCATAAATTTATGTTCTGTGTTTGTAGTTTGTGAAATTTTTTAGTTCTTAGCAACTTATTAGAAGTTTCATCTTTCCAGGTTGAATCTGCAGTTAATCAAGCTCAACAGGTTGGTTCGAACATCTTTGATGCTGCAAGCCGAGTGATTGGGCCCGTAATTGAATTTGTGAAGCCCGGGATTGATGTGGCATTGCCTTTAGTAAAGCAGGCAGGAGAGGAAGTTTTGAAGAATGCTTCTCCTGTCATATCCGATGCCTCTAAGAAAGCCCAAGAGGCAATGCAGAGTGCTGGCATGGACACTCAGCCAGTGATGACTGCAGCTAAGGTTTGGCTATAGGAAGTTCTTGTTTCACATGCTTTAATTAGTCAGTAAAATTCATCTGTGCTATGTGAATAAATTGCCACTTTGCCAGCCATCTATACATTGCCTTTTGAGTTTTGACTAGTGAAATTTTCTTATAAGAAGCAATAATCATGTAAGTCATATGTGGGAGGAAAAGTATCTTGGTGGATAAAGGTACTAGCACTGGATATAGAACAAAATAGTGTTCAATGCTTCGTTCTTCTTTAATCCATTTCTGGACATGAAAATGATATTCTTGGACTTTGCCATGTCGTTATATTTTGAGTTTCATCTTTCCTTACTCAACTTTAAGAGATAAATGATTGTTTGGTTGCAGACAGTTGTTGATGCAGCTCAACAGACATCCAAGGTGATCGAAGGGGCCAAACCAATCGCCTCATCCACAGTTGAAACAATTTCATCAACTGATCCAGCTATTATTGCAGTGGCCGGTGGCTCATTATTCCTTGCATATCTTCTACTTCCCCCAGTTTTCTCCGCTCTCTCTTTCAGCCTTCGTGGTTACAAGGGTAATTGGATGGGTTTTCTTACTCTTGTTTATCTCCCTGAATTTCTGTCGCTTTAGACCATTCAGATATACCGTGTAAACAAAAAAAAACTCTTAAGCTTAACTCGAGGAGCATTTGAGAATAGATGTAATACTCCGGAGAGATCTCCTAAAGTACATAAACATAGTAATAGTTATAAGAATAATATTTAGGAGTGTTAGATTATGGGACCTCTAGATGAACTCGGTCCCAAGAACCAATGCCTGCTACTATCTGTGAGAAATGTAATATTCATTTTCAATCATGTGGTTATTGGTCAGGCATTTAAAATGAATCTGCTGTAGAATATCGTAATTTAAATTCGACCAGAATGAGAAAACAAGTAATAGTTTTAAAAATTTCAATGCTGCTTGTTTCCTGCATTTATATTGGTGGTAGAGTGAGTGCTATTTCACATAAACTAAACAAGGCTTTTTCAAAAGCTTTTGCCACCAACCTCCCCATCCCCACAAGAAAATTAAAATTAAAAGAAAAAAAGATACCGCAAAAATATAAGACCATGACTAACTTTGGCTTGGTTGGATGGATTATCCAATCCTTCTTGCTACCAATAAATGTCTCACAAGTAGCTGAAATTTGTGATCGTCATGAGGAGAGGTGCCTTAGCAGTGTCTTGATATCAAGTTAATCACATTGTAGCCGTCTTGCCGTTTTCAGATTTCCTATTATTTTTGGGAGTTGAGAAGCTTGGCATTTCACAGCAACTAAACTTGGATTTATTCTGTAAAGCAAGACCATATGTAATCAGATTGGCTTGTTAGGTTGGTTCATTTAATTATTAATTTCTGCAACATTGAATTATGGTGTCCTGAGTGACTGAAATTGTTATCGTACTGGAAGTTGCCTTCACAATTTGCTTTAATAGCATTATCTTGAATCCAAGTTTGTTTCTTATAGTTTTGTTAAGCAATTTTCGTTTTCCTGTTAATTTTGAGAAATAAGAAACTTGATTTGAAATGCCATTTCCAGGTGAACTAACTCCTGCTCAAACACTGGACCAGATGTGTTCTAAGAATTATGTCTTGATTGATATTAGAACAGAGAAGGACAAGGATAAGGCTGGAATTCCTCGTCTTCCATCTAGTGCTAAAAACAATATGATTCAAATCCCGTAAGTTGGCTTGAAATTAACATTCTTGCTTAATGAACCATGCTCTATCTTTACAAGCATCATGTTGTATTTCCACTACCATTCTAGTGTTCCAAATTGCTGGACCAAGGAAATTTTAGGATGCCTCTCGTACTGTCTCAGAAACAAGCTTATCAAGATAAATACTTTAGAATGGCATGCATAAAGACTAAAAGAAGCCTATTATGTTACTTGTCTGAAGGTTAAGAAGGTTCTCTTTATTTCTTGAGAATTCTCCATCAGAAACATTTAAAGGAAAAAGAAAACAGCATTGGATTTTGTTGGGTGTGGGGGGATTAAAATGTGCATGATCCTTGACTAGGGAAGGTAGTAGTACCTGGAGATAAATTGATTTTTATGTACTAGTGAGAAGTTAACCAGGTCCATGATACTTGCTTTCACCTTGCTTTTATGTTATACATGCAATCATTTAACTCTGACAAGGTAGTGAGGAAGAAACTTCCTAGGGTAGATATTGAAAAAGTCTTCAGATATGTATGTTTAGACTTATGCATTTATTCTCCTGGTACCTTTCAGTTTGGAAGATTTACCGAGCAAACTAAGGGGTCTTGTGAGAAATGCGAAGAAAGTGGAAGCTGAATTAGTAGCTCTGAAGATATCATATCTCAAGAAGATCAACAAAGGGTCTAACATTGTGATAATGGACTCGTGAGTTTTTCTCATAATATACTTGAGCATCACACTTACTTCTTTTATGCTGTTATACTCTATGTGCACCTATGTATAATTTTAGTTATCAATGATATTTTGTTAAAACTTTTCAGGTACTCTGATTCAGCTAAAACAGTTGCTAAAACACTGACGAGCCTTGGCTTTAAGAACTGCTGGATCATGACTGATGGCTTCTCTGGAGGGAGGGGTTGGTTGCAGAGTCGGCTGGGAACAGATTCTTACAACTTTTCTTTTGCTCAAGTTTTATCACCATCAAGAGTCATACCAGCAGCAGCTAGACGTTTTGGTACAACAGGCACTGTCAAATTGCTTTCAGGGGATAGTGATTAATTAGTCTCCCCTTTGTAATGACCAACAAATGGCCATAGTATAGTTTTCAACTCTTAAAGATAACCTCCTGTAATTCTTTGATCAGTTCTAATGAACTATCCTTTGTCTCAATTCTTCACTTTGTTTTAGCATGTGACTGCATGTTTTCAGATTCTGATTCTACATCCAACGTAAGTGCTAATGTCACATTGAGCAAGGTTTAGCTTAAGAGGTTCCATCCCTTCACTTTGTTTTGGATTTGAGTTTTTTCAAGTTCAAGCTCTTGATTTTGCGGTCATCGTCAAAGCAATTCTTGCATCACCTTCATTAACGTCGGCATAATTCAAATCACCAAATTTGATGCACAAAATATGAAGCAAGCTTTTGGACAATATTTAATTAAAAGTTGAGAAAAGAATATTTATAGTAGTTGAAATTTTAACTAAAATATATTTGAAAGTTGGGCGATCGTGTTTGGACATCAAGTTTATTTGAAAAATAGTTTGTGAAAATTTATTTGTGTGGAGAAAACATCAATTTGCTCGAAATATTCCCTAAAGTAATATTTTAATATTTCACCATGATTTTAAATATTTCCATTTGCAAATATTGATAGCTAAACCAATACCTGTAAATTGTAGATATTTAAGTTCAGTATTATAAATACTTGAGTATTATTTGAGGCCTTGGCGAGTTGTTTGGTATGGTGAAAAATATTTTCTAAATGAAAAAGTTATTTTGATGTTTAGTTGTCATAAAAAGTATTTTCTATTTCTAATCAAAACCGGAAAAATGACTCCCTCATTTTTTGACATAAGTTATTTTTCCCCACAACCCTCTGCTATTTTTAACTCTGTAACCAAACATCAAAAACTATTTTTTAATATTAATTTTCAGAAATTAAATCATTTTTCCAAAAATATTTTTCATAAACATACATTAGCCCATGCGAGTGGAGGAGAGAACCAAAATGTGGTTCTGTTGGACTTAAAGAACTAAAATATGTGGAAAAAATGAGCAGTGACCATATATAACGCCTTTTTAAAGGGCGCTATACCTTAATGGTCGTTTGCCCAGTTAAGTATAGCGCCCTTTTAAAATTCGCTATATATATAAAACTCCTTTGAAAGACGCTATATATATTATGTGGGCCCACCAGTAATTCTTGTGGGCTTAACTGACATAACAATAATTCAACTGGGTATAACGCCCATATTTAAGGCGCTATACTTCAAATAATTGTACCCCCGACTAGTTTTTGCTTTATTTAAAGAGGTTAATTTTTTGTAAAAATCTATTCATAAATTTTTTCAAGTCTTCTGAAATATTTCTTCGTTAAGTTATTTTGCATTTTGACATAATGTCTGAAGAGCGAAGNTTAAGGCGCTATACTTCAAATAATTGTACCCCCGACTAGTTTTTGCTTTATTTAAAGAGGTTAAGGTTTTTGTAAAAATCTATTCATAAATTTTTTCAAGTCTTCTGAAATATTTCTTCGTTAAGTTATTTTGCATTTTGACATAATGTCTGAAGAGCGAATAATTAGGGTTTCATTATATTGGGGGAAAGGGGGGAGGTTGTGGTGGCGAATAACTCACTAAGCTATAGTTTATCTCCACAATGTCATGTTAAGTTGCCACTTACAATGGAGTACGATACATATGTATCGTTGTTATGTAAAAAAATGAGTGTGAGCAAACGTTCGGTGAATATTAAAGTAACCGGAAGATATCTGTATTTTGTCACTCCGCAAGGGGTTGCTTGTTATGTTGAGTTTAACATCGAGGACGATGAAACTCTGAGAGAGTTTTTGAGGACTCCAGATGAATACCGGAAATTTCTTGTGATAAAAATATTGAAAATGTACGTTAAGACTGAAGACGTTCGCAATAATGAGGTTGCGCAAAGTAGGGATATTCGTCAATCATCGGGTGGTTATTTTGGAGCAATTTTAGCCGAATAGGTTCCGGGTGAAAGAGTTTGGCCTGATCTAAACTTATCTCCACAGGCGAATGAGGAGCGAGGAAATAATTTCTCACTTAGTTTAGATAATCCACAAGCCGATTGGTAAACTTCAATTTTTCTTTGTGTTAAGATATTTATTTTTATATATTGAATTTGTATTAACACTCATATATCCACATGGGGGTACCGGCCAAATATGAATTTTACAAGTTATGAACCAACGCCCACTTAAAACATGCCTAGTTTTGGTGTGTTGGATCATGATGGTCTATCCGGGAGTCATCATCAACAGGATAATGTCCATCATAAGATATCAACACATTATGATTTATAAGTGAAGTGGTAAAGCTATATGTAAAATTTGGATCAATTTGAGTAACTCATTATTTTGTTGGTTGTGCAGTGAAAACGAGCAACTTGAAGGTCATGTCCTTACTCAATTGCACGAAGACGACACATTTAATCGGGATCCGGCAGATGCGCAGAGTCGGGAAGAGAATAGTAATTATGACAATAATGAACCCTTCCCTGATGAGGGTGATGAAGAGGAGGAAGAGAATGTTGAATCTGATTTGACGAGGGAGCATGCTCCACAATGGCGAACCTGATGAGGGTGACGGGGGAGGTTGTGGTGGCGAATAACTCACTAAGTTATAGTTTATCTCCGCAATGTCATGTTAAGTTGCCACTTACAATGGAGTACGATACATAGGTATCGTTGTTATGTAAACAAAAATGAGTGTGAGCAAACGTTCAGTAAATATTAAAGTAACCGGAAGATATCCGTATTTTGTCACTCCGCAAGGGGTTGCTTATTATGCTGAGTTTAACATCGAGGATGATGAAACTATGAGAGAGTTTTTGAGGACTCCGGATGAATACCGGAAATTTCTTGTGATAAAAATATTGGAAATGTACGTTAAGACTGAAGACGTTCGCAATAATGAGGTTGCGCAAAGTAGGGATATCCGTCAATCATCGGGTGGTTATTTTAGAGCAGTTTTAGCCGAATAGGTTCCGGGTGAAAGAATTTGGCCTGATCTAAACTTATCTCCACAGGCGAATGAGGAGCGAGGAAATAATTTCTCACCTAGTTTAGATAATCCACAAGCCGATTGGTAAACTTCATTTTTTCTCTGTGTTAAGATGTTTATTTTTATATATTGAATTTGTATTAACACTCATATATCCACAGGGGTTACCGGCGAGATATGAATTTTACAAGTTATGAACCAACGCCCACTTGGAACATGCCTAGTTTTGGTGTGTTGGATCATGGTGGTCCATCCGGGAGTCATCATCAACAGGATAATGTCCATCATGAGATATCAACACATTATGATTTGTAAGTGAAGTGATAAAGTTATATGTAAAGTTTGGATCAATTTGAGTAACTCATTATTTTGTTGGTTGTGCAGTGAAAACGAGCAACTTGAAGGTCATGTCCTTACTCAATTGCAAGAAGACGAAACATTTAATCGGGATATGGCAGATGCGCAGAATCAGTCAAAGGAAAGGCAGTTCATGTGCTTATTGATACTGGTAGTACACATAATTTCTTGGATCTTAACACTGCCAAGAAGTTAGGGTGTGTTCTGACTGCCATAGCTTATTTTGCAGTATCAGTAGCTGATGGTAACAAGGTACAAAGTCATTATGTTTGTAAGAAACTGGTGTGGAAAATGCAGGGAGTATCTTTTGACTCTGACATGCTTGTATTACCTATTGGGGGATGTAATATGGTTCTGGGCATCCAATGGTTGATCACCTTAGGTGATATCCTATGGAATTTTAGGAAACTTAAAATGGAGTTCACTATCATGGGTAAGAAGATCTCTCTAAGAGGTATTCAACCACCTGCTGTAAGCTCATACAATCAGGAAGGATGGATAAGCTCCTTGCTAAGCCAACAGAATTATGCATGATTTCAGTTGGAGTACTGACAGAAGGAGAGCCAAGTGAAGTTGCTAGTTTGTCTTCTCTGGTAGCTCAAGATCAAGACCAGGAGAAAACTGCAGAACTAGACTTAGTTCTGCAGAAGTACAAGGACATATTTGAGGAGCCCAAAGGACTACCACCCTTAAGAGAGCATGATCACAGGATTGTGCTAAAAGAGGGTACTGCTCCAATCAACAAAAGGCCCTACAGATATCCAGCTATCCAGAAGGATGAAATTGAAAAGATGGTAGATGAGATGTTGAATTCTGGGGTGATCAGGCACAGTACCAGCCCCTACTCTTCTCCTATTGTACTGGTGAAGAAGAAGGATGGAACATGGAGAATGTGTGTGGATTATACGGAATTGAACAACGGTACAGTGAAGGATAAGTTCACTATTCCTGTTATTGAGGAGCTATTAGATGAATTACATGGGGCCAAATATTTTTCAAAGCTGGACCTAAGGTCGGGGTACCATCAAATTAGGATGTTTGGGCATGACATCCCTAAGACAGCATTTAGGACTCACCATGGCCATTATGAATTCATGATGATGCCTTTTGGGTTGACTAATGCTCCTTCAACTTTTCAGAGTCTCATGAATCAGATCTTTCATAGTTATCTTAAGAAATCCATTCTGGTTTTCTTTGATGACATCCTTATTTACGGTTTTCTTTGATGACATCCTTATTTACAGTTCCATCTGGTCAGATCATATGATTAACTTAGAGGAAGCTTTCCAAATACTAAGATCACATGTGCCGTTTGTCAAAAAAAGCAAGTGTGCTTTTGGAGTCACACAGATAGACAATTTAGGTCATCTTATAAGTAATGAAGGAGTGGCTATGGATCAACAGAAGGTGTCAGCTGTGTTGAGTTGGCCTCAACCAACCACATCGAAGGGATTGGGGAGTTTTCTTGGTCTTACTGGATACTATAGAAGATTTATCAAGAACTATGGTTTGATTGCTAGACCATTGCATGACTTACTTAGAAAGGGAAACTTTGTCTGGAATTCCTTGGCCACTGAAGCCTTTGAAGCATTAAAGAAGGCTATTACTTCTGCTCTTGTTCTAACACTGCCTGACTTCTCTAAGGAGTTTGTGATAGAGACTGATGCTTCAGGTGAAGGCATTGGAGCAGTGTTGATTCAAGACAACAGGCCAATAGCTTTCTTTAGTAAAGGATTGTCAGGAAAGAACAAAGCCCTATCAGTCTATGAAAGGGAACTCTTGGCTTTGGTAACTGCAGTCCAGAAATGGAGACCTTATCTTCTGGGCAGGCACTTTGTGATCAAGACAGACCATCACAGTCTTAAGTATCTATTGGAACAAAGAATCACTACACCTAGCCAGCAGAAATGGTTAGTGAAACTATTAGGCTATGACTATACCATTTCCTATAAAAAGGGGAAGGAAAACATTGTAGCAGATGCCCTTTCAAGAAAGGAGGAAGCCATTCACCTCTTCAGTGTTTCTGGAGTTTCATCAAAATTATTGGACTCTGTCAAGCTTAGCTGGGATCAAGATCCACATTTGCAAAAACTGATACATAGTATTCAGTCTACTTCCAATCCTAAACCTTATTATTCATTCACTGGTGGTGTATTAAGCAGGAAGGGTAAGATGATGGTAGGAGCTGACCCTACTCTTAGGAAGCAACTACTGACATTTTATCATGACAGTTCTATGGGAGGTCATTCTGGAATCACTGCTACATACAGGAGGATAAAACAGGACTTTTATTGGAAGAAGATGAAACAAGATGTTTACAAACATATAAGAGAGTGACACTTGCCAAAGGTGCAAGGGAGAGAATGTAGCATATCCTGGCCTACTCCAGCCTTTACCAATTCCAGAAAAAGTTTGGCATTGGAAGAAGATGAAACAAGATGTTTACAAACATATAAGAGAGTGACACTTGCCAAAGGTACAAGGGAGAGAATGTAGCATATCCTGGCCTACTCCAGCCTTTACCAATTCCAGAAAAAGTTTGGCATTGGAAGAAGATGAAACAAGATGTTTACAAACATATAAGAGAGTGACACTTGCCAAAGGTACAAGGGAGAGAATGTAGCATATCCTGGCCTACTCCAGCCTTTACCAATTCCAGAAAAAGTTTGGCAAGACATTTCTATGGATTTCATAGAAGGTCTAGCTAAAGCAGCTGGTAAAGAAGTCATTTTGGTGGTTGTTGACAGGCTGAGTAAGACTGCTCACTTCATGGCACTCAAGCATCCTTATACAGCTCTAGATGTGGCTCAAATTTTTATGGATGGGGTGTTTAAGTTGCATGGCATGCCTAAGACTATGGTTTCAGACAGGGACAAGGTGTTTACCAGCAAATTTTGGCAAGAGTTTTTCAAGTTACAGAAAGTTTCACTCTTAACTTCCTCTGCCTATCATCCTCAAACCGATGGGCAGACTGAAGTTGTTAACAGATGTTTGGAGTGCTATTTGAGATGTATGACCTTTGACAAACCCAAAGACTGGCCACTCTGGCTAACCCTAGCAGAATGGTGGTATAATATCACTTTTCACTCAGCCACCAACATAACTCCTTATGAAGCAGTCTATGGACAAAAGCCACCTCCACTCCTCCCTTACATGCCTTTTGATTCTCAGCTAGAAGTGGTTGATAGGAGTTTGCAGGCTAGGGAAGCTACTTGAGAGCTCTGAAGAATCACCTACAAAGAGCTCAACAACGAATGAAGTTGCAGGCGGATAAGGGCAGAACTGAAAGGTCTTATAATGTAGGTGATTGGATTTTCATTAAGCTCCAGCCATACAAGCAACTTTCCTTGAAGGATCATGCCTATCAGAAGCTCTCAGCAAAGTTTTTTGGACCATTCAAAATACTGGCCAGGGTGGGATCTGTTGCTTATACCTTGGATTTACCACCTCATTCCAAGATTCACCCCACCTTTTGTTGAAATTGTCAAAAGTCCCACATCGGTGGATGACAATTTTGAATGGAAATTTCACCCTATAAAAGGAGGCCTAATGTTTAGGATTTAAACACACCTCTCATTTGCCTTTTATCTTCTTAAGGCATTTGTATCTTCTCTCTTTAGTATTATTTCACTTGTAATTTTGGAGTGGAATAAAATATTGATTGTGTCCGAGGAAGTAGGCAAAATTGGCCGAACCTCGTAAATTCTGGTGTTCTTTTATCGTTGTCTTATTGTCTTGTTTATTATTTAGCGGTTGTCATAATCTTTGGTATAGTAGTTGTGACTCATTCACACTATATACATTTTGCTTCCGCAACACCTTTCACATTTCACTACTCAAGCAGAAGCTGGGCAACCACACTGCTTCAGTTACACTGCCTATCGTGCACTTTGAATCTGGCCATGTTTTGTTAGAACCTGAAGCCATTGTAGACAGGAGATTGGCCAAGAAGCATGGCAAGGCTATCACACAGGTTTTGGTGAAGTGGTTGAATGCTCCATCTGAAGACAACACTTGGGAGGACCTGCAATCCTTCAAGCTGAAGTTTCGTCACTTCAATCCTTGAGGACAAGNTGGGGGGGGGGGGTATTGTTACGATCCTATTAGTTTAGTTGCTAAATCAGAAGTTCACATCTGGAATAAGAAGTCAGGTTGTTAGAGTTTGTAGAATTAGTTAGAAGAGGTGGGTTTGCACGTGACTTCTATTAGTTAGTTATAACCAACTTTCCCACCAAATGTACTAGTATATAGATTTGAGTCCTATGGTTGTATTGTTCAGCTTTTGAGAATTAATATCAGTAAACTCGTCTCTCTTTCTTCTCTCATTTACACTCAAATTACAGTTGAGTTCTAGGGATTCTGTTCAAGAGTAATTCTTCCATTTTTACTCTTTAGGTTTCTCTTTCCTTTTTCTTAGCTCGCAATTGCTGGAACGTATCATTCTCTTAAAGCAAAACGATTGGAACTTGATTTGGCATTATGGCATATGCATTAGTCATCTATGTAGATAATGTTCATTGTCGTACGTGGGAAGTTGCTGAATGATTATGTTTTGTTTTTCCAAAATTTGACATTTTTATGTGTTACTCCTGGTGTAGAGAAGCTTCCAAGTTGACTAACATTGGCAAGTTATTGGAGCAGCGAGGAAAAGAGTTACTGGGATCAAGTTATAAAGATCCCATTTCAAGCTTCTCTGATTTTCAATAATTCTCAGTCTCAAACTTGGAGGTACTTTTGTGTTTTGCCTGCACTATTTTCAACTTTCATTTTTCATTCGTGAATGGGTAAAAACTAATGCAGTGTCCTTTTGTTCTCTTTTTGGAAACTTTTACTTGTCAAAATGTCTTTGTAGATCTACTGGAAGATCATATTGGAGGAAATGAATATTTGTTTCTCTGTTAGTCCTGAATGTATTCTGCGTGAAACTCCGTTGCACCCTGGTGGTCAGTGGCTTCCTGGAGCACATTCCAATCCTGCAAAGAATTGCTTGAGTTTGAACAGAAATAGGAGCTTAAGTGACGTAGTTGTGATAACTCGCGATGAAGGAGATGATGAGGCACCTGTTACCAAATTGACTCTTGAGGAACTAAGATCAGCAGTACGGTACAAACGCTTTTGTTACTGTGCATTATAAATTGAGTTGTAGTATGTATCTCGATTTGATTTCATGTTGGAATACTTGTGCTGTTATTTTGGTCTGTGCAAACGTTCCAATGAGACTTCCTGCTGCATGAACTCAAATATATCATTATGTGCATCACAAAATGTTTGTCCTTTTATATGTCGTACATACAGCAAATTCTGCTGACAGTTCATGACTTTATGGTGACTCAACTCTGGTCATGTCACATATCTGGAAAAAATGTTAAGATGTACTCTATCAACAAGAAAAGCGAGGTTTACTTAGTGGCAAGAGCTTTACACATCGAACACAACCAAAAAAAAAAGCTTTTCACTTCGAGCAAGGAGGTTAGATGTTCAAGTCATCAAAGGTGTAAAGTGGGAATAGGCCACTATTAGCTTCTGCCTGGGCAGGGGTTTTACGGGGAGGGGGGAGGGGATTAGGCACATGAAAAAAAGATATAGCAAATGCTTTTCCATGTTTCCTTAATTCTTCATGAAAGGCACTTTTGAAGGAAGAAATCATATCTTTTTGCACATTGCATTGGCTAGAGAAGCCTTAAAACATGTTGTGTTTGTATCCACTGGGTTATGTCTTCTAAAACTTTAGAGTCGTCCAACTCTGGCATAGAAAGTTTATGCAATGTGATATGATTTGAGATATCTGCCTCCGTGCTTGTTGTGAATAAAGAAGAGAATTTGGAGATTTTTGAGGTTGACCAATCTGATTTTGCCTAAAACAGATAAATGCTACCTTCAATAATATGAAATCTATGTAGTGGCAATCCTTTTTTTTTTTTTACTGGAGATTCAGTACTTTTTTGCAAAAAAGAAAAGATACTTAGTACGTGAAATTTGGAACAATTTTTTGACTTTGCTGCCAAGAAGAAAAAGAATATGACTTTTGAAATTTGGAAGTGATATTTGCTTCATCTGTTGTTATGAGTTATGGATATTAATTGTAAAGCGCTTTTTAAAATCACAGGAGAGTCGCATATGCCATTGATACACTGGGATTGGAAAAAGGATCTGCAATTGCCATAGATATGCCAATGCATGTCAATTCCGTGGTGATCTACTTGGCCGTCATTATTGCTGGTTATATGGTTGTCTCAATTGCTGACAGTTTTGCGCCAAATGAAATTTCAACGAGGCTCGTGACATCAAAAGCAAAGGCTATTTTCACTAAGGTTGATCCTATTTGTCCTTCTGGAAATAAACAAAAATATGTGACTGCATAACCAGAACTATTATCCGATCCATGGTATCATAGGCAACCTAATGATTGCAGTAGGGTTGGTGATAAACACATTACATATGAGAGTGCTAAATTTGTGTGTGGCTTTGAGAAAGTTGGACATGAATGCACTTATTTTTCAGAATTAAGAGGTAACCTATGTAACCTAGCGTCCTGGGATCTCAGCTTTGTAGATCTGAACTTCTGGGCTTCTCACAGAGAATCTATAGTTAATGGTTAATTCCTCTTTCAAGAGTAAAAATTGCACTGATTGAAGTCATATGTTATGGTGAAAATTGGGAATTGAGTTATAGCCCTGATACTTCATTTGGGAAAAAGAATATTGTGGCTTAATGCTCATATGCTCCATGACTCCCATCCCATGAACTATTTCTGCTCCTGATTTCTGAGATTGTTTGTATTCATCTTGAAGGCTGTTCTTTATCCTTTGGAATTCTGACTGGACTTTCAGTCACTGACTCTTTGTGTTTGATCTCTCTCTCTCTCTCTCTCTCACACTGGCTTAAACTCTTTTTTTTGACTATATTCCTAGGATTTCATTAGCCGTGGTGGAAAAAAACTACCACTGTACAGGTGATATCCCACTCCTTTGTCATTTTGTTCTACTTATTTGTTCACCTTCCTAACTTACATTTCAAACCTGCAGCAAAGTCATTGATGCTCAATCACCAATAGCAATTGTAATTCCGAATAGAAGCTCCACCTTGAGCATAAAATTGCGTGATGGTGACATTTCATGGCATGAATTCCTAGAAAGAGTAGACGAATCTAAGTAAGCACTCCTCTTTCTGACGTCATTTTATGGCTTTAATTCCTTCTTTTTGATAGCTAAAGTTGAATTTTGCTTCATTCATGATTTACTTCTATCTGGCTGTTCCATACAACAACAACAACTACTACTACGCCTCAGTCCCAACAAGTTGGGTTAGAGATATGAATCCTCGCTTCTTCCTTTAAGCTCAACTCGATATTAGCAACCAAGAATTTCACCCTTATCCTAACTTCTTGAAGACTATTAATGCGTTAAACATGCTCAAACTCATTCCGTGTCTGACAAGACTCTCAAGAGGTATAGAGTAATTATATGGAAATAAACAACTATGTATATATAACTTTCTCGCTTTATCACTACCTAGCTGATCATAAGACATCAAAGATTCTTATACTTCTACCAATCTTGTGAGGTAAGCATGGCACATTTTTACTTCAATCTTGTTCATGGGAAGCTCAAAACTCATTACCCCTCTCTCACCGTGGAACATGCAACCTGTGCATTTCATCCCCTCAATTAGACTTGGTCAATTACGCGAAAGAAATGTACCAATAAACAAGATTCTTTGGTCTGAAATGCAGCGACATGGTCAGTGATATAACCGACTCCAATTGGCTTGGGATTGAGGCATAGTTGTTGTACAATCAAATTCCTTGAAGATATTACCTGTAGGAAAGGGTGCAAGTAACTTTGCGCAGCCAGCTTTAATGACTTGTAGATCATCAGAAATCACTACCGAGTCATCAGCAGCAATAACCCCGAATAGCTTCACTCCACCATCTGAACCTGCACTTCTACAATAGCAGCAGAAATAAAAAAAATCTTTTTGTTCCTTGATGAATGCAGAGAATAGAGATTACACAAGTTTCTTAGTAGGTGACTACTTACTAAGGCAACCAATACAGTTCCAGCTTTACTATCATAGATAGCAAAGGCCAACTCTGCCGAAAGAAAAGTTTATGCTTATGCGTGCCCAAGGGGACATCCAAATAGGGAAGCATTAATAATAGTCCTTTACCCAAATTGAGGTCTTGTTTACAAACCTATTCTTCCTCAATCCTGGTAATTTCCTAATCGGATCTTTTACCATCTAAGCCGCTACCTTGACTCATGTTATAAATAACTAAGTATAAACTCTACACTAGCTAAAGTAGATCTGGCGCTCTCTCTCTCTCTCTCTCTCTCTCTCTCTCTCTCTCTCTCTTTAAAAAGCAGGGAGTTTGAGTATATTGGGGTGGAACTACCTGCTGAAGCATTCACAAATATCCTTTTCTCTTCTGGCACGACAGGTATTTTGATATCCATTGCAAGTATTCTGTCTTTTTCACTTATTCTATGTACTGGTGTAAAAGTTTTCTCGAAATTCAGTGACCGGTTAAAATTATTTTACGGTTCCACTGTTAATGTATATTTTCATTATTTTCTCTCATGGAATGAAAGGAGGACCCTTTCTACCTTATCAATAATATCTTACCTTATAATAAGAGGACCCTTTCTTTTGTCTCCCATATTTACTGAAGAATTTTTCATGATAATTACGGGAAACGATTTTCAGTATTTTTCTAGTGTCCTTGTAGAATTCATTTCAAGTATTGGTATGAGAAGAATGTAAAAGATGCTTAGTCGACTCATTCATGAAGGATTAAAAAAGAATTTGTAGAGTAGAACTACAAATACAAGATTGACATTTACCCTCTATAAATGTGTTTTAGGGGAACCAAAGGCGATTCCATGGACTACCACTACACCCCTTAAGGCAGCAGCTGATGGATGGTCCCACTTGAACATTCGCAAAGGTGATGTGGTGGCCTGGCCCACTAATCTTGGTTGGATGATGGGCCCTTTCCTAATTTACTGCACTCTTCTGAATGGAGCAACCATGGCCTTATACAATGGGTCCCCCCTTGGTTCTGGCTTTGCTAAGTTTGTGCAGGTTTGATGCAATCTAACACTGTAGACCCACTTCAATTACCGAATCAGTTGTGGTGGCGATGGTGATGATGACAAACTTTTGATTTGTAAAACACAAATTTTATGAATCTGACTAGTTGCATACCTGATTGACCTTACGTAAAGCAAGGAACTCTCTAAATAACACTCAGTACTTCAAGCTAGATGGTCAGAGGACTTGTACAAACTTGAGGTGGCGCGCTTGCTGGACCAAGTAGATATAACAGCAAACTAAGCATTTATGCCAATACAACCTAGGACCAACTCTGTAATTAGTAGTAGTATTTCGGACATCATTCCTTCTTTTTTTTTCTCCAACACTATAATACATCCCAAGGTGGGTTGCTCTGATGGTAAGCACCCTCCACTTCCAACCAAGAGTTTGTGAGTTCGAGTCACCCCAAGAGCAAGGTGGGGAGTTCTTGGAGGGAAGGATGCCGAGGGTAGTGGGATTATACTGGGTTGTTGTTGTTGTATAATACATCCCAAATGATCTTAGATTGAAAAATTAGTTTTACTGTCTACAAGCTCGCTTCTCTTGACATTTTCCCTTTTATGAATTCTACCATTTTTTGCCATCTAAAATTCTCAAAAACTTTCTAGGATGCTAAAGTAACTATGCTTGGGGTGGTCCCAAGTATTGTGAGGACATGGAAATCTACAAATTGCATTACTGGTCATGATTGGTCAGCCATCTGGTAATTCTTCTTAAGCATCTTTGAAATAGTTAGGTCTTTACAGAGACACTGTATTGTTAATGAAATTATGTGTTATTTTGTTGCCTTCTCTTTTTACCCCTAGTCCTGCATGCAAACACTTCCATAATCCATGTTGAAACTGAAATGTCTCATGCACCAGAGATACTTCCAACCTTTTTCTAGATTAATTTAGTTATGTATGATGGCAGCCGCTTTGCCTCCACTGGTGAAGCATCTGGTGTGGATGAATCCCTTTGGCTGATGGGAAGAGCTCATTACAAGCCTGTAATAGAGATCTGTGGTGGGACAGAAATTGGTGGTGGATTTATTGCTGGTTCGTTGTTGCAACCACAATCTTTATCTGCTTTTAGCCCAGCAGCTATGGGTTGTAGTCTATTTATTATTGGCGAAGATGGGTCCCCTAGAGTAAGTATCTTTCAGCCTTACTCAAAACAATAAAGAGTGATTTTCTTATTAAACGAGTTCATCAGCAGTTCAGCACAGATCAGTTCTTTCTTTAAGATGCAAACACTGCAGGTATCGTGTAGGAGGCTGTCAAACATTGTAATGCCTTAGCTCTTGGTAATTTCAACTTCTGTTGATACTGCATCTAGGGGCTCTTCCTCTAAAGTATCATGTTTATTTCTGGGCTCTGTCTATCTCTAGCATACTTAGATATAGTATTGAAGTCCGAACCTTTGGTATTAGAAAACATAACATGTTACTGCATAATATGCCAAGTCAGATGAACGAATGCCCTGGAAGTACATTGATCTGCCTTTTATGTTTGGCATGCATGCTACCTTATATTCCAAGTGAATAGAGTGGAGCATCCTTTTAAGTTAGAGAGTTAACGGCCCTAAGAAGTGATAAAATATAGTGACAATCTGGCAGTTGGAGTTGGATAACGAAAATGGTTTGGAAGAGATTATGTTAAAGTGGTCTTTCTGGTTTTTGAGGTTGTCTGTGGTTTACATGTTATTTTTATAAAAAATCAGCTTATTCCCAGTCAATTTGGTAAACTTCCAAGTTTTGACTAATATTCTGGGTTGCAAGGTTGAAAGATTTCCCATAGCATATCTTAGGTTGCTACGAGTAAAAGTCAAGCAATCTACATTATCGCAGGGGATAGTTGAAAATTATTAAAGGAGGTTAGCTGCATGGAAAAAGCAGTAATTATCCCTGGAAGGGAGACTCGCGCTCATGAACAGTGTGTTGGACGAAAGCTCCTCATACTGCAAGTCGTTATACTCTATACTTCCGTCTTTGCTAAGCAGTTGGACAATTAAGGAGAAATTTCTGATGGCAAGGGAATTCTGAATGGAGTAATAAGGAAGTCTTCGGCACTAAACATGGTATGGCAGATAAGAAGCACTGTAAGAATTTCAGAAACAATTCAAATTTCTGTGGGAGATGGAAGAAAATTTAGAATGTAACAGAATTGAAGTGAATTCCGTTTCGAAAATAGAAATGGAGTGAATAGGAAGCATAAGACAATTTTCGAGATCTTCCACCCCTTATTATGGATCAGGAAGCAACCATTGCTGATGTAGAGCTAGAAACAGGTGAAAATGAACTTCAGAGTAAAAATTATCTTAATGGGAGATGGACAAAGCTGGTCAACTCCTAGGGAGAATTAAAATTTGAAGGACTTGGACAGTGGACCTGATTCCTTAAGTGGAAATCAAATTAAAATAGTGTCATCTTTGTTAAATCCTGTTAGAACACTTTAAGCAAAGTAGAAGACATGAAAAAGGATTGCCATGGACGAAATATTGTAGGAAAGAGGAAAGAGTAGCAGGAATTGGGTAGAATTCTGTTCATGCAAACTGCACGAAGTGATCTTTATTCTCCTCTTTTCTTTGCAGGGGAGGGAGGGAGGAGGTGGAGTGGTTGAGGGTTGTAAAGAAAGAGAGCTTCCTTTTATTCATAAAGTGGTGCCATAAGTACTGTTGAGTAGGAAGCCTTCTCAAAAAAAAAGGGATACTGTTGTGTAGGAAAACTTCGAACTTTACCTAAATGCCCTCTTCATGGTCGAGTACAGGGTTCTAATCAATAGGGGGATGAGCACGTATGCTAATGGCAATTGATGGCTGCTAAATGAAAAGCTGAAATTTTACATTGAAGTTTAAATATAGTAAGTAGCCCTTTAAAGATATTCGATACATTCAATTAATGCTGTAACTTTAATTGTAGCCACCAGATGTTCCTGGGATTGGTGAACTGGCCCTTGGTCCCCTTCTACTTGGGGCGTTGAGCACATTGCTGAATGCTGACCACTATGGTGTCTACTTCAAAGGCATGCCAGTTTGGAATGGAAAGGTAGCTAGTTATTATTTCTAATTCTATGGTACTTTAATCTTTCTTACATGTTTGCTTAATGAGTTACTTTAATCACCTAGCAGGTTCTGAGAAGACATGGAGATGTATTTGAGCGTACTTCTAGAGGTTATTATCGTGCACATGGCCGTACAGACGACACCATGAATCTGGGGGGTGTAAAGGTCTACCCCTTACCTTGTTTTGTTACTCACAGATCATGAATTAGGGTCTCTTTGGTTTAAGACTTCATTTGATAAAAATTATTACCTGAGAGTACTCATCTTTTATCAAATTTTCAGTTGAACCAATCCTGCTTATCATAACTGATATATGCTTCATTTGTAGAAGAATAATATTCCTCATTCTCAAACAAAACAAAATCTATTTTGATATATATTTAATCAATTCAGATTCTCATATTAAGTGGTCCTTGGCCCATTACATCTACATCCTTGTTATACCTGTGTATATTTAAGAATAAATGCATGTTTTCTCTTTTAGCTTATCATCTGTATTAATTGCAGACAAATTTGTGTTGTTTTCTCTTTTACCCATAACAGGTAACTGAAACTTGTGATTCATTTTGCCAGGTAAGTTCAGTCGAGATTGAGAAAGTTTGTAATGCAGTTGATGAAGGTATCCTTGAGACAGCAGCTATTGGGGTGCCACCTCCGGGAGGTGGCCCAAATAAGTTAGTTATCGCCGTTGTATTTAAGGATTCTGAAGGGTCAAAGCACAACTTGAATTCGTTGAAAGTTTCTTTCAATTCAGCTTTGCAGAAGAAATTGAATCCACTATTCAAGGTAGGCACTAATATTCAGCTTTGGGAATACCAAGTGTTGAAAGTTTTTGTCTCCTTATCAGGCCTAAATATTGCAGGTTTCACATATAGTAGCCCTCCCTTCCCTTCCAAGAACAGCAACAAATAAAGTCATGAGAAGAGTTTTGAGACAACAGTTCTCTCAAATTGGCTCTAAACTGTGATCTATGCAGCTATATGTAGGCCCTTGATTTGACTTGTAATTATATTAGTTTGATTGGAACTACTATTATGAGAATAATGATGTATTTAACCAATTATTCAATAATGGTGGATTATTCCATCTGATTTAATATTTGTTTGTGGCTATATCTAGTTCTTTAAGCATAATTCAGCTTTTCACTATTGTACTTACTAGTCTTAGGGTACGTGCTTTGCGTGTGTACCCTATATAAGTGAATATATGATCTTACAAAATTAAGTAATTATTATTAAATAACGTGTTTGAGCTATTAAGAAAATTAAAAGAAAATATAAGTTACTAAAATTGATAAATGCGGATCTAATTTAGCTAGTTCAATAAATAAATAATACTATCCTGTAGAAATTTTTATATGCTTTATTGTGATTTTTGATGACTTAGGTAGGAATATATGATGAATTTTGTTACCTAATAGTGAAAACAAGTAACAAATAATACTACGATATAGCTAATTTTGCTCTATTTTCTAATTTCTTTCACCGCTAATGCTCTTCTTTTTATGTAACTTAGGAGTTTTATCAACTTAAAAAATAATTTTACTTACATGAAGATTTTGAAAAGAATTGAATAAGTTTTTTTTTTCTAATTAGTTAATTCAAACACTNGATCTAATTTAGCTAGTTCAATAAATAAATAATACTATCCTGTAGAAATTTTTATATGCTTTATTGTGATTTTTGATGACTTAGGTAGGAATATATGATGAATTTTGTTACCTAATAGTGAAAACAAGTAACAAATAATACTACGATATAGCTAATTTTGCTCTATTTTCTAATTTCTTTCACCGCTAATGCTCTTCTTTTTATGTAACTTGGGAGTTTTATCAACTTAAAAAATAATTTTACTTACATGAAGATGTTGAAAAGAATTGAATAAGTTTTTTTTTCTAATTAGTTAATTCAAACACTNAATAAATAATACTATCCTGTAGAAATTTTTATATGCTTTATTGTGATTTTTGATGACTTAGGTAGGAATATATGATGAATTTTGTTACCTAATAGTGAAAACAAGTAACAAATAATACTACGATATAGCTAATTTTGCTCTATTTTCTAATTTCTTTCACCGCTAATGCTCTTCTTTTTATGTAACTTAGGAGTTTTATCAACTTAAAAAATAATTTTACTTACATGAAGATTTTGAAAAGAATTGAATAAGTTTTTTTTTTCTAATTAGTTAATTCAAACACTTTTTTTTTGTTTTTGCATTGGGGCTTTGTACTATTAAAATAACTTAAAAAATATAGATAATTTTTTAACTCCATTACTTCTCAAACAATTATTTTTCTTTTAATTAATTTTTGAATAATATTTCAATAATTAAAAAATATTTAATTAAGTGCATACCTCTTGCTTTTAATAGTTACAATCTATAGAAGTTTCTCCTTATAAGAATAAGTTCCTATAATAAGAATGAATGTCTAAACATATTTTATATGAAAATTGCGGGGAGAAACTATAAGGAAACGAAAAAGTCGTACATAATACATAGTTGATACAAAAAGGATAGTAGTTCAAATATAATTAAGATAATAATTTTAATTCAAAATAAGTAAATATTTAATAACAAAAATTTTAGTGATTTCAAAGTCCTAAATATTAGAAAAATAAAAATTTAATTAGAATTTTGTCTATTGTGAAGACTATTTTAAAAGGGTAAAAAAGCGAACGACATTTCAGTAAGGGTCTTCGTACTTTTAATATAGTATAGATACTTCTAGAAAATAATATATAATATCAAATACATTATTTATGTATTCTATACGTATTTATTAAT
>AWOL01S0095332.1:16628-36971 GCA_000715115.1 Nicotiana otophora | reverse complement strand
CCCCCCCCACGAATAAAAATAAGCATTGTCCCTAATGCTTAACAAAATAAAAGTAAAGGAAGGGTAAGAGTGAAGAAAACTCCCTATGGCTCTTTGGCCATCTCTGTGTCCACAACAGCATCACCACCCTCAGTCTCCTCCAATTGGATCTCATCATCCTCAACTCTGGGAGTGAATGGGTTGGTGAACATCTGACGCACTGCCAAAGCAGTGTCAGCAGCAGAGTCTGGCTCCTCAGACTGGCCAACTGGTGCTGTAGGATCTGGGCCTGGATGGTGTGGGTCAATCAGCATATCAAATGGAATATCTCCGCCTGCCGCAAGCTAGGTAACCTGTCTCCGGAGTTTGTCTACTAACTTCTAGGAGGCCTGGGTCTTTCTCATTTTCTTAACTTCTTTTCCCAGCTATTCAATCACTGACCCATGCTGTACCAGTATAGCCATGATAGTGTTCTCGTTATCCAGGAGCTTCTTCAATGTTTCTTCCACTGTGGGGGGCATCTGAGGTGCTGGAATAGAGGGTTGTGCTGCAACAGTACCGGATATGTTAGACAACTTTGAAGTGGTTGTCTGCATCCAGTTGTTGAAACTCGCTAATGTTCAAGAGATCTCTTGAATTTGTGCAATAGATGAGTGATCAACAGTTGTTAGGATTGTGAGGAGCTAATTTAACATGAAATTTCAAATTTTGCACTTTGTGAGCTCAGAGAGGGAAAAAGGAAACAGTGCCCTAGCTTCTTCTATTTATAGTGAATGGTTTTTGTAAAGGGACGAGGGCTTGAGTGCAACTGCATAATTTCCATTGTGGTCCGCATTCTGTTACCTGAGGGCCTAGTTTCCCTAGCATTTTGCGGTCCGCAGAATTAGTTGTGCGGCCGCAGATCGACCATTTCTCTGATGGACCAACTTCAGAGAGTTGACATTTTCCACCTTCAACTTGTGCAGTCCGCAATGTATTTGTGCGGCCGTAGAGAACCTTTTGTTGCAGGAACCAAAATTGTGCGGTCCGCACAATACAATTGCGTTCCACAATTCTTTCCACACTTAGCCAATTTTCTGGGCATAATTCCTGTAAAGTACACTCATCCTTGCAACACACTTCAAATCCAGTTAGCATAAAAATAACACCTATATAAAAAAAAAGAAGAAAATGAAACATGGGTTGCTTCCAAGAAGCGCCTGATTTAACGTCGCGACACGGCGCATATTACCATCATTTGAAATGAATCACCACCACAACTTGACCATCATCAACATTTCCCAAATAGTGCTTCACCCGATGACCATTAACTCGGAATACTTCATTGTTTTTGTTCTTCAAGTCCAATGCACCAAAATGTGTCACACCCACAATTTCAAAGGGACCACTCCATTTAGATTTCAGCTTTCCGGGAAACATCCTCAACCGTGAAACAACACAAGATCGCTCACCTTGAACTCCTTGTTCCGAATGTATTTGTCATGAAGGTACTTCATTTTCTCTTTGTACAAGGACGAACTTGCGCAGGCATGGTACCGGAACTCATCCAATTCATTCAAATGTGCAACCCTCAAGTTAGCGGCTGCATCCCAATCAAGATTCAACTTCTTTAGAGCCCCCATGGATTTGTGCTCAAGTTCTACCGGAAGATGATAAGCTTTGCCGAATACCAACTGGTATGGAGACTTTCCAATAAGAGTTTTGAAAGCAGTCCGATAAGCCCATAATGCATCATCAAGCTTCTTTGACCAATCCGTCCGGTTAGCATTTACTGTTTTGGACAAGATATTCTTTATCTCCTGGTTGTAGATTTTCACTTGACCACTAGCTTTTGTATGATAGGGAGTCGTAACTTTATGAGTGACACCATACTTTCTAAGCAAAGTGTCAAAAACCTTGTTGCAAAAATGCGACCTCATATCGTTTATGATAGCTTGCGGAGTACCAAACCTTATGAAAATATTCTTCTTCAGGAATGCCACCACACTTGCTTCATTGTTGGGTAGAGAAATGGCCTCAACCCATTTAGACACAAAATCAACCGCGACCAAGATGTAGGTGTTTCCACAAGAACTCACAAAAGGACCCATGAAGTAAATACCACACACATCAAATATATCAATCTCCAAAATGGTAGTGAGAGGTATTTTATTCTTCTTCGAGATTCCACTGGCCCATTGACATTCATCACATTTTTTCACCACATCACTTGCATCTTTGTAAAGAGTGGGCCAATAGAAATCACAACTTAGCAATTTGGCCGCCGTTCTTGCTCTGCCATGGTGACCATCATAAAGCGAAGAATGGCAAGCCTCAAGAATATCACTTTGATCTTCTTCCGATACACATCTTCTAATTACCCCATCCATGTAAATCCGGAAAAGGTATGGCTCATCCCAATAATAATCTTGACAATCCCGTTTGAGCTTCTTTCTTTGATTTGAAGAGAACTCATCCGGGATGATTCCACACACAAGGAAGTTTGCAAGATCTGCGAACCATGGCATATCCTTCATTGAGATAGCCAAGATTTGCTCATCGGGGAATGAGTTATTGATTTCAAGGCCATCATGCGGCCTCCCCTCCTCCTTCAAACGAGACAAGTGGTCCGCCACTTGATTTTCACTCCCTTTTCGATCTTGGATGTCAATATCAAACTCTTGCAACAATAGAACCCATATTATCAACCAAGCTTTTGAATCTTTCTTGTCATAAGATAGCGAAGTGCCGCATGATCCGTATAAAAAATAACCTTTGCGCCAATCAAGTACGGGCATAACTTCTCAATTGCAAACAAAATGGCAAGGACCTCTTTTTCCGTGACGGTGTATTTGACTTGGGAACTATTCGTGGTCTTACTAGCATAGTAGACCGGATGAAAAATCTTGTTGATGCGCTGCCCCAAAAGAGCTCCAACCGCTATATTGCTAGCATCGCACATGTGTACAAAAGGGATACTCCTACTATTAAAAAAACTGAAATTAACTATGAACATCGTCGCTAATCTGTTATTAAAACACTCATAGCTGCAAGAATTTCTTGATAATCTATCGCTAATCCATTGCTAAATGAGATTAGCGACGAATTTTTCTGTTTAGCTATAGAATTTATCCGTCGCTAAAACCTGATTTTTTAGTAGTGTCCAATTAGGAGCGGTGATAATGGTAGTGGTTGTCAACTTGAACTTTAGCAACTCAAAGGCTCTCATGCAATCATCATTGAAGTGAAACTTTGCATCTTTATCTAAGAGCTTGGACAACGGGTTCACCACTTTAGAAAAATCCTTGATGAAGCGCCAATAAAACCCCGCGTGACCTAAGAAACTCCGCACGCCTTTCACCGAAGTCGGAGGTGGAAGTTTAGAAATCACCTCAATCTTTGCCTTGTCGACTTCTATGCCATTCTTTGAGATCTTTTGTCCAAGGAAAATGCCTTCCTCGACCATGAAATGGCACTTCTCCCAGTTTAGCACCAAGTTCGTTTCTTCACATCTTGCCAATACTTTATCCAAATTTGCCAAGCAATCATCAAAGGAATTCCCGACAACCGAGAAGTCATCAATGAAAAATTCAAGGTAATATTCTACCATGTCCGTGAAGATCGCCATCATACACCTTTGAATAGTCGCCGGTGCATTACATAGACCAAATGGCATCCGCTTGAAGGCGAAAGTACCATAGGTACATGTAAAAGTTGTTTACTCTTGATCCTCCGGAGCAATAAGGATTTGGTTATAGCCCGAATATCCATCTAGAAAGCAATAGAAAGCACCGTCGGTCAACCAATCAAGCATTTAGTCAAGGAAGGAAAGTGGAAAATGATCCTTCCTTGTGACTTTGTTTCGCTTGCGATAGTCCATACACACTCTCCACCCGGTCACCATTTTTGTGGGAATCAAGTCATTCTTGTTATTGGTGACCACCGTCATGCCCCCTTCTTTGGGACACATTGCACCGGAGAAGTCCATGAACTATCACAAATGGGGTAGACAACCTCGGCATCCAACCACTTGATAATCTCCTTCTTGACAACTTCTTGCATAGCCTCATTAAGTCTCCTTTGATGTTCAATAGATGGTTTGGCATCTTCCTCCAAGTTAATGTTGTGCATGAAAAATGCTGGGCTTATTCCCCGAATATCCGCCAAAGTCTACCCAGTAGCCTTCTTCCTCTTGTGTAGCACTGCCAATGTAGAGTCAACCAACATGTTAGTCAAACGAAAGAAAAGAATAACCGGTAAAGTAGAACAAGGGCCAAGAAATTCATACCGAAGATGTGGAGGTAATGGCTTCAAATTCAAGATAGGAGGCTCTTCAATTGAAGGCTTCGTAGGAGGAGTTTTCCAATTTTCAAGATCCAAGGAAAGTTTCCGGGGTGCATAGTCGTACGACCCCATCCCTTGCAAAGAGTTCACACATTCCATGAAGCTATCTATCTCATCATCATCAAAGTTGAGCAAGACGGCCTCCAACATTTCACCCACATTAATCATGGAACTTGTGTCATCAACAATCACATCGGTCACCAAGTCCACGAAAGAACATACTTCATTGCTATTTGGTTGCCGAATAGATTTTCACATGTAGAACACCACCTTTTCATCACCCACCCGAAAAGTGAGCTCTCCGGCTTCCACATCAACAAGAGCCTTCCCTATATCAAGGAAAGGTCGTCCAAGAATAATCGGCACCTCATAGTCCACTTCACAATTAAGAATGACAAAATCCGCTGGAAAAATGAATTTATCTACACAAACCAATACATCTTCAATCACTTCCAACGGTCTCTTCATGGTACGACCGGCCATTTGTAATCTCATAGATTTGGTCTTGGTTTCCTAATTCCCAAAGTCTTGAAAACCGAATAGGGCATCAAATTGATACTTTCCCCAAGATCATAAAGAGCTTTAGCAAATTCGGCACTTCCAATGGTACAAGGGATTGTGAAAGTACCGGGATCTTCCAATTTAGGAGCCATTGAATGCACAATTGCACTCACTTGATGAGTGACTTTGATAGTTTCAAAATTTATCGACCGCTTCTTTGTCACCAAATCCTTCATAAACATTGCATAACCGGGCATTTGTTCCAAGGCTTCAAATAATGGCACATTGATTGAGACACTTCTTCATGTATTGATTCTCATCATTTTGCTTGGCCAGCCTTTGATGATACGGAGTAGGAGGCTTAGGCAATGGTGCCTTAGCCTTTTGTACTACAGGTTACGGTATGTAAATAACATGATCCCTAGACGAGTTCACTTCCTCTTGAGTCTCTTCCACATTGTCATCAATATCAATCCGAACTTCATCATATGATTGCATCACATTGCTCGGGATATCTTCTTCTTGTACCACTTGCTCATCATACAAAAGTTGCCTTTGGCTTGAGGTGGGTGCATTCCCACCTTTTCCACTTCTTGTAATAATGGCCATGGCATGCCCCGTGTTGTTACCACCCTTTTGGTTCACCACCGTGTCACTTGGTAGTGCTCCTTTAGGATGAGAATTTAGAGCTTGAGAGATTTGCCCCATTTGCACTTCTAAGTTGCGGATCGATGTATTGTGTGAGGCAAGTTGGGCATCAAAATCAACATTCTTCTCCATCATTTTCCTAAACATGTTTTCAATATATCTCATTTCATTGTTGGAAGAACTAGGACCATGGGACGGATAAGGAAGTGGGTTGCTTTGTTGTTGATACATCGGTGGCCTTTGAAAACGCGACCCCTGATTTCCTTGGTTGTTACCTCCCCAATTTTCTTGGTTATTATTGTTATGCCAATTCCCTTGATTATTTCCACCACTCCGATTTCCTTGATTGTTGTTGTTATTCTAATTGCTTTGACTGTATCTACCACTTCAATTGCCTTGATTGTTTTGAGGTCGCCATTGTTGTTGGCTTGGGTCTTGGAAATTATTTCTTTGACCTTGAAAGTTTTTCACATATTGGACCTCTTCTTCTTGGTCATTATACGAGTCATCTTGATCAAACTCACTATCTTCTTGCACAAAATTATCCACTCTTTATTGCACTTGCAGACCTTTTGTTCTCCGTTTGTTCACCATCATGTTTACTCTCTCAATTGCATTGAGTTGCCTTGGGTTTTGCACTTGTTGAAGTTGAGCCTTTGCCAATTGGTTCATAGTGGTGGTCAATTCGGTTAAGGCTTGCCCATGGTCATGCAACTCTTTGTGAAGGTGAATTACATTGGGATCACCTTATGGAACATGAGCTCGGGATTGCCACGAAGAAGAAGTGTCCGCCATCTCATCCAAAATATCACACGCCTCCGCATAAGGCTTAGTCATGAAGTTCCCATCGGCAAGTTGATTCGCTATACATTGGCTGGTTGTATTGATCCCTCGATAGAAAGTTTGTTGAATCATGTTCTCCATCATATTATTGTTGGGACACTCTTTCACCATTGTTCTATACCATTCCCATATTTCGTGTAGCGGTTCATTGGGCTCTTGCTTGAATGCTAGAGTTTCATCCCGAAGTATAGCCATGTGCCCGAGAGAGAATTACTTAGAAATAAATTTCTCCGCCAATTCATCCCAAGTATGAATGGGATGGTTTGGCAAACGTTCCAACCAATATAAAGCTTTCCCCTATAGAGAGAAGGGAAAAAGCCTTAGCCTCAAAGCATCCTCGGAGACATTTATTTATTTACTCCCCCAACACATATCCACAAACCCCTTCAAATATTTGTATGCATTTTTACTCGGAGCACCCGTGAAGAACGCTCGTTGCTCAACCAAGGTGAGCATCACGTTGGTTATTTGAAAGTTGCCCGCCCTAATACGGGGAGAGGCTATTGCACTTTCATATCCTTCATTCGGCAACACCTGGTGTGGATCCGCTCGTGGTGGAGGTAGGGGTGGAGCGAGCACATTGTCCTGAGGAACTCGACTTCATCTATTGGCTTGAGGTTCAAGAGTAACCTCATCCGTTTGATCATCCTCAACGTCCACATCCCCCAAAGCAATGTTTCCGAGCTTATTGTTTACCATGGTTGCACCTACAATTTTCCCAACACGTTAGTAACACGGAAGGAAAAGAAGATATTCCAAAAACACACTCAAATATATAACTAATACCATTTTTAACTCCCCGACAATGGCACCGAAAATTGATCTCATCCAAATCACACCTCAAAACAAGGATATGAAACGGTCGATTGCATAATGGTAACCCAACAAAGAGTCGGGATCGAATCCACAAGGAGTTTATATAGGAGTTAGGAGTATATATTCTAGTACATGAGTTTGAACTATCTTAATTTACACTTCCACAAATTGGTTTTGTTTCTATTTCTATTTTTAAAACTAAGATTGCAAAGTTAAGAAATAAAACTAAGATAATTGTTTTTGTTGTTTTTCAAGTTTGTAAAAAACCTAGGGATATGGCTATCACCTAGGTGGCCTACTGGGATATAAACCTTAGTGCTTGTTTTGTTGATCAAGGTGTATTATAGCTATCAACTCTCAATTAGCCACTCAATACCTCTCGGTCAGAGAGTGATTTTGCCCAATTTGGTTTTTTCAAGACCAAACGGGTATTGCACAAAGCGGTTGATAAAAGCTCAAGTCGGGTTATTATTATCTCTAGGTTGAACCCTTTAATTGGGTCAATCAATCTCTTGATTGATCCAATTTCTTGTTAGCCAAGTTTTCCTAGACTAAGTCTCTCTTTCTCAAGTAGAGATCAAGTCAAATAGGCATGAACTAATGTTTGCAACCATTAATTCCACAAATTAAAGCATGAACAAGGCTAAATAATAAACACCCAATCATAAACAAGCACTAAATTACATACCCATAAGGTTTACACACTAGGGTTGGGTTACAACCCTAGTAAAAATCTAGCTACTCATGCTTGAAATTGAAGAAATAGAAGAAAAAATACTAATTAAACTTATATTGTAAAGTCAAAATGATAAAATCTATGTTAAAATATCCCAAATATAGAAAACTACTAAAAGAAACAAAGAAAAATAGCCACAAAACTTACTGATGTCAAAAGTTGACCTAATTTTGTGAAACTCGTCTATTTATATAAGGATGGAAATTGCAGAAAATAATGCCCTTCGGGAGGTTCTACGGCCGCAAAATTCTATGTTCGGTCCGCATAATATTTCATCTTGCAGGAGCTGGGAATCTGCGGCTGCAGATTTATCACTGCGGCCGCAATCTGATCTTCTGCGGTCCGTATCTTTACTTCTACGGCCGCAATCTGATCTTCTGCGGTCTGCACTTTGTGAGATTTTGTGCCTTTTATTGTCCTGTGTTTAGATTACTTCTTTTTTAGTCGGATTTCATCTCGGGAGTCCAACTTCCAACATTCCTGTAATTTTGCATATTTTATCAGTTTCGAAAATACAATTCAAGTCTTTTAGACTAAAACAAAAGCTAAAATATGCTAATAAGTAGTCAAAATCCCCACTTATCAACAACCCCAAACTCGAATATGCCGCAGACTAATCTTGTGCCCAGACCACAATTCTGTAGGGATCAAAGGTACTGACTTTGAAGGAACTAAATTCAGAACGTAATTTGTTGTTTCTAAGGCATGTCCCCAAAACGACGAAGGCAAACTAGAATAATTCATCATTGATCTAACTATTTCCATAAGAGTCATATTTCTTATTTCAGCTACACCATTTTGTTGTGGTGTTCCAGGTGTAGACAATTGAGAGGTAATTCCACATTCTGATAAGTGACTAATAAATTTCGCAGAGAGGTACTCCCTGCCACGATCAAATTGTAATGTCTTGATATATTTATTATGTCTCTTTTAAGTATCCGTCTCAAATTCTTTAAAATATTCAAAACATTCATACTTTCAACGCAACAAATAAATAAATCCATACTTCGAGTAATCATTGGTGAAAGTCACAAAATATTCAAAACCACCTCTTGCGTGGACATTCATTGGACCACACAAATCAAAATGAATTAACTCTAATTTATCAGTTTCTCGATTTCCCTTTGAGGGGATAATTTCGTTTTGTCATTTTTCCTTCAAAACAAGATTCACAAGTTGGTAGTGCCTCCACTTTTAATGAACTTAAAGGTCTATCCTTAACCAACCTTGAAATTTGGTTCAGATTTATATGATCCAAATGCAAGTGCCATAAATAGGTTTCACTCAATTCAGAAGAACGTTTTCTCTTATTTGGTAAATCATTATAATTCAGTTCTTTAGGCTGTAACGTTTTAGGAATAGAATCAATAATAAAAAGACCATCAATCAATGTAGCCAAAGAGATATAACGCTTGTTTTGACTAATAACACATTTATCAATATCATGAAAATTAATGTCATGACCATCTCTCATAGCGCTATAAACTGAAATTAAATTCCTTCTAATGGAAGGTACATATATTGTGTCCTTTAAAGTTAATACTCTATTACTACCAAACGAAATACTAATATTTCCTAATGCTAAAGCTGGAGTTGCCGAACCATGTGCTTGATAAACATTGATTTCCCCTCTACTTAGCCATCGCGTTACCTGAAATACCTGCAAAAAATGGCAGACATGATTAGTGACTCCCGAATCTACATACCATAACATGGTAGAAACAACCACTAAAAGGATTTCAGAGACAAGTAGATGTAAATCACGTGATTTATTATTCAGCTTGGTCAGGTAAGCCGAACATTGTTTCTTATGATACCCAAGTTTCTTGCAGTGATAACACTTGCCCTAAAGCTTTTTCACACCAGCAATTGCGCCTCCAACAGAGGGTTTTTGAGCCTTTTCCCCCGCTTCTTGGCTTAGAAAAAGAACCTATCTCAAAATTCAGTGCCACAGGAGGAGCTTGTTGCTGGATAATAGTCTCCGCTAACTGTAGCTCATTCAGCAATTTTGCAAGTGATAAATCCATTTTGTTCATAATATAATTCAGGCGAAACTGCTGAAAACTGTCAGGCAGAGTCTGCAGGATCATCTCAACTTGCGTATCCTTATCAATATTAGCTCCAAGGACCTCCAGTTCATTCAGAAGACTTATCATCTTCATAACATGGTCCCTAACAGATGAACCTTCAGCCATTTTGGTATTAAGAAGAGCTTTCACGGCAGTCTATTTAGCCGCACGATTCTGATCTCCAAGCATCTCTTTGAGATTTTTCGGAATGTCATAAGCAGACTCCATAGACTGATGTTGATGTTGCAGAACATTCGACATAGATACCAAAATGTAACATCACGCTATCTCATCAGCCTTAACCCTTTTTTTTGGTAAGCTTTCGGTTCATCATTCATAGCATCTTCTCCACATTTTTCAGGACACACCTTATCAAACACAAATTTGTACTCTTCAACACTTAGCACAATATCCAAGTTTCATTTCTAATCAACATAATTTGGACCCTCAATTTTGTTTTGAGTAAGAATAGCAGTAAGGGGACTGAAAGAAATCATGGTTAATCTGAGAGAAAATTAAACAAATAGATCAAAATCAGTCATGTTTAATTGAATATTAAAATTCAAAACACGCAACATACATATAGTCCATGCACCTTGAATAACAAGTTTTGATGGGTAAAGACCTATTCTTGCAATATACATATGTAATGACAGATTATTCACTCCATGAATTTAAATAGGCCTTACTCAGACGGAGAGTAAACTGTTAATTTAAGTCAAGTAAATATCAACATTCAAGATAGTAGTCCCATTGAACCAACATGCATACTCAGATGGAGAGTAAATACAAGTAATCAACAACTAGTAGTACCTAGTGATTACCTATAATGAGCTTATCTGATAGGGAAGAAGACCTACGTCAACATGTAAATTCATTATATCACCAAAATTTAACCATGGAGACCATATGGAACGATCCTTACCACCACTGGATTAAAAACTACTTAAAGTATTTTTGAAAAAACTTCAGAAAAATTAGAAAAATGCCCAAACCACTATCTAAACGACCCCAAATGCCCAAAAATGGGTATTGACCACTGGGTCATTTCCGATGGCAATCAGAGTCCGTCAAATGTTGACCTCCGATTTTCTAACCAATTCGGCCAGAAATGAGTTTTTGTGTTTTTCTCTAATTAACGAAATTTTCAGATTATCCTTATCAAATATCATCAATAATAAAGAGATATTACATTATTTAAAGAATAATAAAGAATTATCGGAACAAATATTCATGGATAGAGCAGTGCAGCTTTTTAGAAAAAATAATCTTTGCATGTAATTCAAAACTTGTATATTAACATGATGTTACTTATTCATGATCATCCTAATTATCTAATTAGATGTGAGTAGGCTTTGATACCAATTATTGGATTATATATCACAGTGGAAGTAATTTCAGTATCATATTCACGTGTAAATTAAACAATTAGCATATATGGAGATTATACGAGTTACCTCTTGAAGCGTGAACAAAGTAGATCAATCTCGCTCTCGAGTTCCAGAGTAGCAAGACCAGGACCTCCAAAAGTTATTCCACAGTCTTCTGCTGTGTTACCCAAATAACATCTGAAAACAGAGAATTTGGGGTGGACGAAATTCCAAGGGAAATTTATGTAGAAAAACGGCCAGCCCTATACCATGTATATATAGCCACATTTTTTAGGGTAAAACTCTTTTCCAAAATCTGTTGGGTATTCTTTTTACACAAAGGAAAAGTTTTCGTTATTTCCTATTATTTAGGCACATTAGGGACCATAAAATTTAATTAACAAGGCTCCATATTATGGAATTAATTTTGAATTTCGAAATTAATTTCTACCATAATAAATTATGAATTATTCAACTAAAAATTTGTAATTGCACTCCTTATTTCGATTTTGAAATTCTTCCATAAAACTTTATTTAACTCCATGTTAAGATTCAGATACTAATTAATCAAATTAAATTACTGACAATTTAATTTATTGATTACTTTCTTTAGACTTTCGCTTAACTTATATTTATATCTGATGACTCCGTAACTAGTAACTTTGTAAGGTAACTTTTTCTTTTCTCCTGGCTACCTGATTGTACTCAATTAGAATTGGATCTTCATATTGCCTCTGTTTCACTTCAGTCAATAGACAAGTGGTAGTTGTATTCTGAACTGCAACTCCTACATTCTCTGAATCTATCAATATAACTCCTAAACTGGCTAACTGATGGAGTTCATGAGCTAACTCTATTTTTTGAGTCTTCAAGTAAGATAAACTCCTCATGGACTTATGACTGAGAGCGTCAGCTACAACATTAGCTTTACCTGGATGATGCAAGTCCTTTAGAAGCTCTTAATATCGTCGCTACTGTAAGTTCAACTCCTTCTGCTTAAATATGTACTAGAGGCTCTTATGATCTGTATAGATATCAACATGAACACCATAGAGATAGTACCTCCAAATATTCAGTGCATGAATAACCGTTGCTACCTCCAAGCCAGGTGTAGGACAATTTTGCTTGTGCTTCTTCACAATCTGGAAGCATAAGCAATTACCTTTCTGTGCTGCATCAGCACACAACCTAAGCCAATCCGAGAAGCATCACAGTAAATAACATAACTCGCAGATCCCTCTGGATGTGTAAGAACCAGAGTTGTAATCAATTTTTTCTTCAACTCCTCGAACCGTTCACATTCATATGCCCACTAAAATTTGGTTGCTTTCTGTGTTAATCTAGTCAGTGGCACTGCAAGGGAAGAAAATCCTTCTACGAACCTCCTGGAATATGCTGCCTCTATCTTCTGACCATCTACTTTGATGCCCTCTGATGATACTATATGTCTAAGAAATGCTACAGAACTCAACTAAAATTCGCACTTTGAGAATTTGGCATACAACTTATGGTACCGAAGGATACCCAACACTATGCGTAGATGCTCTGCATGTTCTTATTCAGACTTGGAATATATCAGAATGTCATTAATAAACACTGTCACAAACAGGTCCAGATAAGGCCTAAACACAACGTTCATAAGATCCATAAACACAGCTGGGGCATTAGTCAGGCCGAACGACATCACTAAAAACTTGTAATGGCCATACCTGGTTCTGAATGCTGTCTTAGATATGTCATACTCTTTGACTCTAACCTAATGGTAGCATGATCTCAAGTCTATCTTCGAGAAGCACTTGGCACCCTGAAGCTGGTCGAACAAGTCATCAATTCTGGGAAAGGGATATTTGTTCTTGATCGTGACGTTATTTTGCTGTCTATAATCTATGCACATACGTAGGGAGCCATATTTTGTTTCATAAATAAGACCGGTGCTCCCCAAGGAGAGGTGTTGGGTCTACTGAAACCCTTATGTAACAGATCTTTCAACTGCTCCTTAAGTTCCTTTAATTCTGATGGCGCCATCCTATAAGGAGGAACAGATATTGGTTGCGTACCCGACACTATATCGATGTGAAAGTCAATTTCCTGCTCTGAAGAAAGACCTGGAAGCTCATCTAGATATACGTCAGGGAAGTCATTCACTACTGGAACTAATTCAAAAGTCGGCGTTCCCTTCTCTATGTCTCAAACATGAACTATATGATATAAGTATCCCTTGGCGATCATTTTCCTCGCCTTAAGGTATGAAATAAATCTACCTTTTGGCAATGTAGAAACACATTTCCATTCTATACCTGATCCTTCTGGAAAATTGAACTGGACCGTCTTCGCTCTACAGTCAACATTCGCATAGCAAGAAGACAACCAATATATACAAAGTATATCATCGAAGTCAACCATTTCTAACTCAATCAAGTCAGTTGTAGTACTAGGGTGGCCAATCACAACAGTGCAACCTCTAAAAACACGCCTAGCTACTACTGAATCACCAACTGGGGTGGCTACCTCAAAAGGTCTGATGACTTCTGGTTATATCTTAAACTTAGTAGCAACAAAGGGAGTAACATATGATAGTGTAGAACCAGGATCTATCAATACATATACATTATGAGAATTTTCTAATAAAGTACATGTAACCACCTCTGATGAAGCCTCATGGTCCTAACGACCAACTAGAGCATAGGTGCGATTCTGGGGACCGCCTGTAGTAGGAGCTCTGCCTTGGCCTCTACCACGGATTGCTAGTGTCTGAGGAACTTGCCCTTGCGGGGGTGCTGGTTCTAAAGAAGCTGCAACTAATCTCGCTAGCTGAGTTGCACCACTACCACCCATAGACGGGCAATATCTCATAAAATGGCATGACTCGCCACAAACATAACATGCATCTACACCCAACTCGCATCGGCCTAAATGGCATCTACCACAATTAGAACACCTAGGGTAAAACGAACTACCCTGACTAGAAACACCTCGATGTTGGGATATGATAAGTGGGAATTTTTACTACTTATTAGCGCCTTTTAGCTTTCGTTTTAGTCCAAAAGTGTCTAATTGTATTCCTGAAAACTGATGAAATATGCTTACCTGCAGGAGTATTGGAAAATAAGCCACTATGATGAAATCCAACTCAAGGAGGACTGATCTGAACAAGGACAAAAATCAGGCACAAAAGCTCAAGTGCGGAACACAGATTTCTCTTTGCGGCCGCAGAATGTGAAGGAAAATCAACAGAGCCCCGGTGCAAAGTGCGGACGGCACAATTATTGTGCGGCCGCAGAAGCTACGTAAGAGCCAAAGTTCAGAGAATTTCATTTCAAGCTCAAGAAGAAATGCGGACCACACAATAATTGTGCGGTCGAAGAAACAGCTATGCAACCGCACTCAGGAAATGTGCGGTCCGCAGAAGAGCCCAATGTGGTCGTACCCAGAATTGTGCGGACCACAGAACATGAGAGATGTGGCCGCAATACAGAATTATGCGGCCGTAGAGTCAACTCCTGTCAAGATCTGAAGAGAAGTGCGGACCGCACATATAACTGTGCGGCCGCAGAACCTCCGAAAGGGCAATTTTGTCCGAAAATTCCAGCTTTGTATAAATAGACTACCTTCACGAAATTAGGTCAAGGTTTGAATATTGAAAGTATTGTAGCCGTTTTTCTTTACCCCTTTAGGCAATGTTAGCTTGCTTTGGTGATTTAACATTGGAGTTTTATCTTTTAATCTTGCAATATGAGTTTTATCATATTTTCTTCTTTATTTTCCTCTATACCCATTATGAGTAGCTAGATTTTTAGCTAGGGTTATGACCCAACCCTAGTGTGTGATCCTAATGGGTGTTTGATTTATGACTTGTTTATGGTTGGGTGTTTATTATTTAGCCTTGTTCTTGCCTTTAATTATAGAATTAATGGTTGCAAATATTAGTTTATGCCTATTTGACTTGGTCTCTACTTGAGAAAGAGAGATTTAGTCTAGAAAAACTTGGCTAATAAGAATTTGGGATAAAATAAAGAGATTGATAGTCCCAATTAAAGGGTTGAACCTAGAGATAGTAAAACCCGACTTGAGCATTTTATCAACTGTTTTGTTCAATACCCATTTGGACTTGAGAAATTTGGGCAAAATCACTTTCTTACCGAGAGGTATTGAGTGATTATTTGAGTGTTGATTGCTATAATACATCCCAACCAACAAAACAAGCTTTAAAGTTTACAATTCGTTAGGCAAACACCTAGGTGAATGTCATACCCCTAGGACTTTTTATACATTTGAAAACCATCCAAAAATAATATTCTCTAGTTTTATATCTTTAGAATTGTAATCCTTAACATAATTTTATAAGTAAAAAGAAAACCATATTTGTGGAAGTGCAGCCAAGATACTTCACGTGCTTTATCAAAATATATACCACTAATCCTATCTCAGCTCCCTGTGGATTCGATCCCGACTCTTTTTGGGTATTATTATTGCAGTCGACCATTTTACAACCCCGAATAGAGATGTGATTTGGATGAGATCAGGATCCTGAAGCCCGTGATGACTGACCCCTGAAATCGTAAAGAAGTACTAGGCGTTGGCTACTGGACACTATGCTGTCTATTAGCACCAGATATCTCACCAAACGAACCTAAAAATCTGCCTCTCTTGCTTGAGCTTCTATCTATGTCATCTCTCTACTTCTGTTTCCTTTCCTCAAGTGCTAAGGCGAATGCCTGAATACGTGTAATTTCCACACCCGACTGCATAGATACAATCATATACTCACTTAATAAGTGAGGACCAAGTCTCACTACATACATGTGTACCTTGTTCTCCATGTCAGATACAACTACACGAGCAAACCTCGCCAAAGAATTAAAGTGGAGGTTGTATTCTGCAACACTCATCATGTCTCAATGTCAGGAACTGATACAATCATGCTCTACAAGACTTATTAGGTAAGTAATTATGGAGGAATGTTTTTAAGATATACCAACCTACTAGATCCAGTAATCTATATGCTACCAATTCAACTAACTCTCTATCTTTGATATTCATAACTCTGGGGGATCTAGTTACTCTATATAGAAAATCATGGGGATCCCTTGATGTACTAGATCCCGTGAAAACTAGAGGCTCTAATTTGAGGAAATCATAAATCCTAGAACCTGTAACGTCGCCCTGAGGACCTGTATGTTGTCGTCTGGCCTGAATAGCTGCTAGAGGTGGGCATAAAATCTGAAAAATCAAATTTCGAACCAAACTGAATTAATTTGGTATTTCAGTATCGATTGTTTTTGGTATTTCGGTATTCTTCGGTATAGATGTTTTGGTATTTCAGTACGGAACACGGTATTGAGTTTTTGATATTTCGGTATACCGAAATATTTCAAGTCCAAGCCCACCTCTGTTTCTATTTTCCTGCCCAATAAGCCTAAGCCCATCACCCCAAACCCTCTAATTCCCTAATCCCTTAGGCCTTAGAAAGTCCCTTAGATGTTGCTGCATTCTGCTGCTCGTTAGTTGCTATATAAACTTGAATATTGCTTCTCTTTAGATGTGTAAACTTAAATTCTGCTGCTCGTTAGTTGATGTTGGCCTGCTGCTCGTTAATATTCTTTTTCAATTGCTTGGTTCTACATATTCACACACAATAATCATACGTGAAATGCTTCATACAGCCTGCTAGCTTAGCACATCATGTCCATTGTCTAGACTCCATTTATATTATCTATTCACTTTTGTAAATGATTTCCTTTTAAAAGAAACAATTTCGTTAATGTATCAAACTGGAACCATACCAAAACTGTACCGAAAATAAATAAGAAATACCGAACCGTACCGAACTACTTTGGTACTGTATTTGGTATTCACAGTTGATAAACCGAATATCGAAATATAGAACCGAAATTCTTAAATACCGAACCAAAGTACCGAATGCCCACCCATAGTAGCTGCAATGCTAGTCAACAATCTTACGGCCTCCCTCATGTCGTCATGCTGAGGAGCCGGAGGTGCAGTAGCTGGAGCACCCCTAACCTCTCCCTGAACAGACAGAGTCTATGAAGCTCCAGATGGAACCTCATGTCTGGACTCCTCATGCTCATCTAACTCAGGGGGTACTCTACTAGTACCCTGGCCAGCAACGATTTTTCCCTTCTGGGTAGCTGTGAGTCTCTTCGGTGGTATCGCTACATATAAAATATTTCATTAGAAGGCTGAATTCTTATAACATAGGTCTATCGCACGATCTAGAAAAGATGAAAGGACAACCACCCTGTAATGCCTTTTAGCCTCATGTTCATAAGTATGGCGTGCAACATACTCCTGAACAAGACTCTACTAGACACGACCTACAGACACCTGACTTAACTGCTCTGATACCATGTTTGTCACAACCCAGCCTAGGGCCATGACAAATAACCGACACTAAGTGCCGATCATCACTAAACCTGTTGATAATCTACTAATGATAAATATAAACTGATAAACTAAACAAGCATAAGCATAACTGATAAGAACAATACAATCTGAAAAGCCGACAAGGCTAACAAAAGCTCACATATAAAAACATACTTCAAAACCCATTATGACTTTACATTAGATTTCATCATTTTAATCTTCCATTATAACTTTAACTAGCTTTTCTTCTTTATTTTCTTCAAAACCCATTATGAGTAGCTAGACTCTTACTAGGGTTGTGACCCAATCCTAGTGTGTAAACCTTATGAGTATATAATTTAGTGTTTGTTTATGATTGGGTGTTGATTATTTAGCTTAGTTCATGCTTCACTTTTAGAATTAATGGTTGCAAACATTGATTCATGCCTATTTGACTTAGTCTCTACTTGAGAAAGAGGGACCTGGTCTAGGATAACTTAGCTAACAAGGAATTGGGTCAATTGAGAGTTTGATTAACCCAATTAAAGGGTTCAACCTAGAGATAGTAATAACTAGACTTGGGCTCTTATCAACTGTTATGGTTGATACCCATTTGGTCTTGAGAAAAACAAATTGGACAAAACCACTCTCTGATCGAGAGGTATTGAGTGGGTATTGTAGAGTTGTGAGCTATAATACACTCAAATCAACAAAACAAGCATTAACGTCTTTACCCCATTAGGCAAATACCTAGGTTATGGTCACATCCCTAGGCCTTTTACCCAATTAGAAAAACCTTAAAATATTTATCTCTAATCTATTTGCTTTATCTTGCAACCATTAGATTAACAGTAGAAGTAGAAAACAAAATTTTGTTGTGGAAGTGCAATCTAGATAACCCATTTGCTTGCTTCAAATATATACTCCTAATTCCCATCATAACTCCTAGTGGATTCGACCCCAACTCCTAGTTGGGTAATTATTATTGTATATGACTGTGTCATATCTCTTATTATTGTAACCTCATCAACTTGATCAATTTTTGGCACCGTTTTCGGGGAGGTAATACGGTGTTAGCTATATATTTGGGTTTGTTTTTAGAATATCTTCTTTTCCTTCCGTATTAATAATTTGTTTGAGAAATCGTAGGTATAACCATGCGAACAATGAGCTCAAAAATATACCTTTGGGGGATGTGGACATCGAGGATGATCAAGTTGATGAGGTTCTTCTTAAACCTCAAACCAGTAGAAGAAGCCGAGGGCCTCATGACAATGTTCTCGCTCCACCCCCACCTCCACCACGAGTAGCTTCACACCGGGTGTTACCCAATGAAGGATATTCTAGTGCAATAGTCCCTCCCCGTATTAGGGAGGGCAACTTTTAAATCACTAATGTGATGCTTACATTGCTAGAGCAACGAGGTTTCTTCACCGGTGCTCCAAGTCAAAATGCATACAAAAATTTGAAGGGGTTTGTGGACACTTGTTGGGGGAGAAAACAAACAAATGTCTCCGAGTGTAGTGAATCAACTTGCCGAGTGTAGGAATGTCCCAACAACATGACAGAAACCATTATTCAACAAACCTTCTATCGTGGGATTAACACAACCAACCAATGTGTAGTGAATCAACTTGCCGAGTGTAGGAATGTCCCAACAACATGACAGAAACCATTATTCAACAAACCTTCTATCGTGGGATTAACACAACCAACCAATGTGTAGTGAATCAACTTGCCGAGTGTAGGAATGTCCCAACAACATGACAGAAACCATTATTCAACAAACCTTCTATCGTGGGATTAACACAACCAACCAATGTGTAGTGAATCAACTTGCCGAGTGTAGGAATGTCCCAACAACATGACAGAAACCATTATTCAACAAACCTTCTATCGTGGGATTAACACAACCAACCAATGTGTAGTGAATCAACTTGCCGAGTGTAGGAATGTCCCAACAACATGACAGAAACCATTATTCAACAAACCTTCTATCGTGGGATTAACACAACCAACCAATGTGTAGTGAATCAACTTGCCGAGTGTAGGAATGTCCCAACAACATGACAGAAACCATTATTCAACAAACCTTCTATCGTGGGATTAACACAACCAACCAATGTGTAGTGAATCAACTTGCCGGTGGGAACTTCATGACTACACCTTATGCGGAGGCGTGTGATAGTTTAGATGAAATGGCAGAAACATCATCGGGGTGGCAATCCCGGGCTAATTTTTCATAAGGTGATCCGAATGTGATCCACCTTCACAAAGAGTTGCATGAACATGGGCAAACCATTGCCGAATTGACTACACCGTGAATCAACGTGCAAAATCCTAAGCAAGTTAATTCTATAGAAGGGTGTGAACATGATGGTAAACAAAAGAAGGACCAAGAGTTCGCAAGTGCAAAATTGAGTGGAGAATTATGTGCAAGAGGATAGTGGTTTTGATCAAGATGATTCTTACAATGCACAAGAAGAGGGGGTGCAATATGTGAACAACTTTCAAGGGTAAAGAAACAACTTCCAAGGCCCAAACCAACAACAATGGAAACCTCAAAACAATCAAGGCAATTGGAATTCTAATAACCAAGGAAATTGGAGTGATGGCAACAATCAAGGGAATTGGCATAACAACAACCATCAAGGAAATTGGAGTGGCAATAATCAGGGAAATTGGGGGGGGGGGG
>AWOL01S0095332.1:0-16518 GCA_000715115.1 Nicotiana otophora | reverse complement strand
AATTCTAACAACCAAGGAAATTAGAGTGGTGGCAACAATCAAGGGAATTGGAATAACAACAACTATCAAGGAAATTGGAGTGGCAATGACCAAGGAAATTGGGGGGGGGGGGGGGGACAATCAAGGCGGATGGAACAATAATCAAGGAAACCGGGGGTCGAGTTTTCAAAGGCCCCCGGTGTATCAAAATTCGAGTAACCCGACTACTTATCCTTCCCATGGTCCAAGTTCTTCAAATAATGGGATGGGGCGTACTGATAATGTCACACCCCGAACCTGGGGGGCGAGACCGTCACCCGGTGCCTCACTTAACCTAGCGTACCAACTTGCGACTGAGGGACTCTGAACTTACAATGTCATACTTTGGCCACAATGCCACAATGTCACGTTGCAAGACAATCTTCGAAACAAAATATAAAACTGAACGGAAACTAGCTCTGACTGAACATCAATAAAAAGCTGGGCCGACAAGGCCGCCATAACTACTACAGCTGACAAACCAACAAAAATATACATACAAAGCCTACAAGACCAACATATTGCACTAACTAACAGGATATGTCTACAAGCCCCTACTGATGGATGTAATGTGGTTGGAACAGGGCCCCGACCTACCAATAATATATATACATATATACACAATATGTACTCAAAACCCTAGAGCCGGTAACTCCGCAAGACGTGGAGCTTACCGATCAAGCTGAACACGGACATCACCTATAGAGGAGGTCTACCAGTCTGTCTATCCGAACCTGCATGTATGAAATGCAACGTCCCCAGGAAATGGACGTCAGTATGAAATAATGTACCGAGTATGTAAGGGAATAGAATAACTGAAAGCTGAAACTAAACTGATAATATAATAATTGAAAGCAACTGGGAGACAACGATGATCTGGAGATATACTTATTTGCTGATATTGACTAAACTCTCTCAATATAGTAAGTAAAATAGATGTTCGGCCTTATAAGGCTCCAAATGTGTAACTGCTCGGCCGTAGTAGGCTCACTCATAGGCTTTCGACCATACTAGGTTCAGTATCTCATCCATGCTGGGCTCGCTTATAGGTGCTCGGCCACAATAGGCTCGGTATATAACTTGCCATCTAATCAGAGGTTTCCTAATAGGGGCCTGCCCACCGATTATAGCTCGATAGTGGTGAAAATACTGTAATACTGTATATATATATATATATAAACTCTCTGCTCTCTTGACTGGAAGGAAACAATACTTAAGTGAATATAAAGTCCCGATAATGGAGAATACTGTAACTTATGAGACGAGGATAATGTACATAAATTCAGGAGTACGAACTTCTCTTTATGTCTCGTTATCAAACACATGTAGTTAGGAGATCATGCCAAAATGAAGGAAGGGTTTAGCCTTAACATACCTTATCACAATATTTCCAACAACCACGTTGAACTCATATATTCACACCTTAATCTGCAACAACGATAATAATATTCTCATTAAGTTATGGAAGGTACAACTATCGCCTAACGAACGATAGGCTTATTTTATATTAAAACGGGCAACGTCTCACCTATAATCATTACTTCCTCCAAATTCAAGATAACACCAACAACACAAGAACAAAATAATAACAACATATATACATTATTTTCCAACCTTATATACACCACAAAATACTACAAAACAGCCCAACACACCCCAATCTCTTTATATACAAAACGACCACTGTAGTAGTGTCAAACAACCCAAAAATGTTATCACGAATGGCCAGCCCACCACCCTGCATTTATGTGGTGTCCCTCCACACTCTTTCTCCTCCAAAACTCTCTAAAACAGTAGCAAAATACGAAATCCAACAGCAACACAAAACAGTCCACTACAAGTTGATAACTCGAACTCATGGCTTCCGATCATCGTCCCATGACAATTATAGAACGACTTCCCATACATTTCTAGCAGAAACAATGGATGAAAGAGAGAAATAAACTTACTTTATTTTTTGAATAACTCAGCTCCTATCTTGGTTCTTGAAATTCTAGGTTTTTCCTCCAACTAGAACTTGAAAAGGAGAGATAATCAATTAGGGTTTGTTTGCAATTTTTGGGAGGATATGTTTGCTGGGGTTTATGTCTAGTTATTGTTCTATATAATGAGTGTTATATTTAAAGATATAATCCCTTAAATGGTATCTTTGGCCGACCCGAAATAGCCCCTTTTGGGCATGTTTAATCCTCTCATTTAAGCAAGTAGGTAACACACCTACTTGTCACCTAGCAGTCTGCACAGTCTCTGAAACATGCATATATCTCTCTACTCCGATGTCGTATTGATAAATGGTTTAATGCGGTAGAAAATAGAATCATAGATCTTCAATTTGATGGATGGAACACACTGTAACTCTAAGTATAATGGGAGAAAATCGCAGTTACATTTGATCCAAATTTCAGTAGAACTTATGAACGTAACATGTCATGACTTTCATTGACCTTTGTTCCACAACTCGCTTGACTTCAAAAATTAACACATGACTATCATAAGACTACAATAAATCATAATATAACCCTCTTATCATGTTAAGAACCCTAGTCTCACCCCAAAGGTACGGGTTATAACATTCCCAACTTGTCTACTTTTGACGAACCATTAGTTTCTTGAATTCCTTTAGCTTTTGAACCTTCCAACCCTCTTCGTACTTGTTGTTCATGATCTTCAACATTTGTAACCTCCGAGGTAACATGATAACTTACTTTATATACTTTTAAAGATGATCTCATTATTAGTTTGCTTACGACGCACTTTTACATACGAAAATATGGGGTGCAACGTCATTACCCCCTAAGGAATATTCATCCTCGAATGTTAACTCTTACAGACTTGGGAAATTTTTGCCAGAGTCTCTTCCACACACTAGACTAAAACCAACTTACACGTAGCCAGAAAACATACTATACATGCCACACATGGCCAACATCTATAAGTAGCAACACTTGGCTTCACACGGCCGTCAATCATAACTGCTGAAAGTCAAAAATAAGAGCATACCTCATGACTTACTGGCCTGAACAGAGCTGTGCGGAAGTATCCCATCTCGAGCCATATTTTCAATTTAAATTAGGTGGGTGTATTTAGACTTCATTTCTTCCTCCGCTTCCCACATCATCTCTTCCACATTCTTGCTTCTCCGTAAAGATTTCACGGAGGCTACCTCCTTATTTCATAGCTTGTGGATTTGTCGGTCTAGGATGGCAACTAGAACTTCCTCGTATGATATTTCCTCCGTGATATGTACATCATCAGTGGGCACCACTCGGGTAGGATCGCCAATGCACTTCCGTAGCATAGATATGTAAAAACATGACGGACAAACACCAATTCTGAGGGTAGGTCTAACTCATTTGCTACTCGGCCCACTATTCGAATAATCCTATAAGGCCCTATATACCGTGGGCTAAGCTTGACTTTCTTGCCAAACCTCATCATGCCCTTCATAGGAGACACCTTTAAGAATACCCAGTCATTAACCCCGAACTCTAAGTCTCGTCGTCATACATCAGAATATGACTTCTAAGGATTCTGAGCTGCCAATAGTCGCTCTTGGATAAGCTTTAATTTCTCTATGGCCTGCTGAAGCAAGTCTAGTTCATGTAACCCAGATTCTCCAACATTAAACCACGCTATAGGAGATATGCACTTACGCCCATACAAAGCCTCATACGAAGCCATCTGGATACTGGAGTGGTAATTGTTATTATATGTAAACTCGATAAGAGGTATATGTTCATCCCAACTTCTTTTAAAATCCAACACACATGCTCGTAACATATCCTCGAGCGTCAGAATTATGCGCTAGACTTGTCCATCAGTCTGTGGATGAAAAGTTGTGCTAAGATTCACCTGAGTCCCTAGACCTCTCTGAAATGACCTCCAGAAATGTGCTGTAACCTGGGCCCCACGGTCAGATATAATATATACTGGCACTCTGTGTAGCCGCACTATCTCCTTAATATATAACTTCACATAATCTTCGGTTGTATATGTAGATATGACTGGTAGGAAATGTGTTATTTCGTGAGCCTATCGACTATCACCCATATAGAATCGAACTTACGATGAGAACAAGGCAAACCCGTGACAAAGTCCGTGTTTATCGCCTCCCATTTCCATGTCGGGATCTCTATATTCTGCATTAGCCCTCCGGGCTTCTGGTGCTCTTCCTTCACCTGCTGGCAACTAGGACACTAGGCGACAAACTCAGCAATGTTCTTCTTCATATCGTTCCACCATTACATATCCTTAATGTCATGATATATCTTTGTCGACCCAGGATGAATAGAGTACCACGGATAATGTGCCTCTGACATATCTCGGACACACAAACGACCCCTGTATCTATGAACCGCATCTTCTTTTCTCTAACAACGACTTCTTCTGCTGTGGAACTCGCTCTCTCAACTCGACCAACTCTGGGTCCTCGTACTGCCTTTCCTTAACTTCAGCTATGAGAGATGATTTTGCAGAGTTTAGGAGTACAACTCCACTATCGTCAGAGTCTACTAACCAAACCCTCAAACAAGCCAATTGATGAATCTCTCTAGCTAATTCTTTTTTTTTCAGCCTCTACATGTGCTAAGCTACCCATAGATCGGCGACTTAAGGCATCAGCTACAACATTAGCTTTCCCTGGATGGTAGAGAATGTTAACGTCATAATCTTTCAATAACTCTAGCCATTACCTCTGTCACAAATTCAACTCCTTTTGCTTGAAGATATATTGCAGGCTTTTATGATCTGTAAATATATCAACATGAACACCTGATAAATAATGCCTCCATATCTTAAGTGCATGGATAACCGCAACTAACTCGAGGTCGTGGGTCAGATAAATCCTCTCGTGCTTCCTCAACTGCCTTGAAGCATACACAATTACCTTCCCATATTGCATCAGGACACATCCTAACCCGACACCTGAGGCATCACAATACACGCCATAACCCTCTGGACCCTTTGGAAGTGTTAGAACTGGCAATGAGGTCAACCTATTGTTAAGCTCTTGGAAACTCCACTCGTAAGCCTCTGTCCACTGAAACTTAGCCGCTTTTTGAGTCAGTATCGTCAATGGTGCTGAAAGGGAAGAAAAACCCGCTACGAACCTCCGGTAGTATCCTGCTAAGCCTAAAAAGCTACGAACCTCTATCGGAGTGATAGGTCCAGGCCAGGATTTCACGGCCTCAATATTCTAAGTGTCTACCTTTATACCTTCATTGGATACAATATTCCCCAAGAACACAACAGACTTCAACCAGAACTCACATTTAAAAAACGTAGCATACAACTTACGATCACGAAGGTTTTGGAGTACTGCTTGCATGTGGTCTGCATACTCCTCCTCTTAACGTGAATAAACTAAAATATCATCAATAAATACTATCACGAACAGATCTAAAATTGGTCGGAATACGCTATTCATCAAGTCCATAAATACGACGGGTGCATTTGTCAACCCAAAGGACATGAGAAGGAACTCGAAGTGGCCATATCAGGTCCTGAAGGCTGTCTTCGGAATATCTTTCTCCCGAACTCTGACCTGGTGGTACCCCGACCTCAAATCTTTCTTTGAAAATAATCTAGCCCCCTTCAAGTGATCAAAAAAGTCATCGATCCTTGGAAGTGGATAATTATTCATAATAGTTACCTTGTTCAGCTGCCTAAAATCGATACACATCCTCGGTGAGTCGTCTTTCTTCCGCACAAACATTACCAGTGCACCCCAAGGTGAGGTAGTGGGTCTGATGAAACCTTTCTCTAGTAAATCTTTTAGTTGCTCCTTCAACTCCTTCAATTCGGCATGTATCATTCTATATGGAGGGATGGATATTGGTTGAGTTCTCGGAAGCAAATAGATGCTAAAATCAATCTCTCGCTCTGGGGGGAATACCTAGACGCTCTTATGGAAACACATTTGCGTACTCTCTAACTACAGGAATAGATTGGAGTGTAGGTATCTCAGCATCTGCATCTCTAACTCGCACAATATGATAAATTCACCCTTTTGTGATCATTTTCCTCGCATTCAGAGAGGAAATAAACCTGCCTCTTGGTGTCGCTGTATTACCTACCCATTTAAGGACTGGCTCACCCAGAAAATACAATCTGACTGCCTTTGCTCGGCAATCAACTATGGCATAGCAAACTGCTAACCAGTTCATGCCCATGATAACATCAAAATCCATCATCTCTAGCTCTACTAGATCGGCTGAGGTCTAACGACTACAAACTGTCATCGTACAACCTCGGTAAACCCGTCTAGCAATAGTCGGTTCTCTGACTGGTGTAGATACCACAAAAGGATCACTTACTATTTCAGGTACTATACCAAACTTCCCCGCGACAAATAGGGTAATATATGATAAAGTAGATCCTGGATCGATCAAGGCATAAACATCATGAGAGAAAATGGTCAATATACCTGTCACAACGTCTGGTGAAGACTCCTGGTCTTGTCAACCTGCTAAAGCATAGATACGGTTCTGATTACCACCTGAACTGGAACCTCTACCTCTGCCTCGACCTTACTAGCCGAGGATTGAGACTCGCGCCTTGAAGGATACACAGACATTGATGATCCTGTTTCTGAACTCGTTGGTTGTGCCATACCCCCAGAATCTCTATTTGGGAAATCTCACATTATATGCCCCGGACGCCCACATGTATAGCAAGCGTCAAAACCTGCTCGGCATTGGCCCAAGTGTCCTCTATCACAGATGTCACACCGCGGAGAAAATAGCCATGTCTGCCCTGAACCTCGCTATTGCTATAAACCCGACGCCCGTGAGCTCTCACCTAGTCCTGACTAAGTATAGCGGTCATACAAGTAACCCTGTAACTGAGGTGGTGGAGTCATAGGTGGCTGTTCGAAGTACTGGAGCCTATAACTACCCTGAGACGGCTACTGAGACCTGACAAATCTCATCCTCTTACGCTGCCCTTGCTCACTCCACTCTATACCTTTCTGCTGATGCCTGCCCCTTTGTATATTTTGGGCGAATGCCTGAATCCGGGAGATATCAATACTATCCTGCAATGCAGAGGTGGCACATGTCTCAATCAACTCTAGGGCCTACCCTGCTATAAATCTGTGGATCCTGTCTCGTATAGTAGCAACTATGGATGGAGCATATCTGGGCAATGAGTATAAACAGAGACTATACTCTCGAACACTGATATTGCCCTGCTTGAGGACTAGAAACTGATCGCCTCGAGCCTATTGGATCTCCTATGGTAAGTACTAGTTAAGGAAGGCATTTGAAAAATTCACCCAAATAACTGGAGGTGCATCACATCCCCTGGATCTCTCTGATCCCTCGTACCAAAGGACGACTCTATCTGGGAGTCGAAACATTGCCAGCTCAACTGCCTCTTTCTCTAAGGCATGCATAACCCGAAAGATCCTGTAAAGCTGATCTATGAAATCCTACGAGTCCTCCCTCTCATCTGTCCACGTGAACTCTGGGGGGACTCAATGCAATAAACACTCGGACCCTTGAGCTCCCAAACCCCTTAGCAGACCCTGCACTAGATAATGTCCTAGCCTATTGCCGGGTAGCTACCAACTGTGTCAACAAATGCACCGCACTCCTCAAGTCCTGATTTGATAGAAGTGGAGGGGGAACTGGATGCACGGTATCCTTAGGAATCTTCTCAGGTGGTAGAGGAGCCGGTAATGGCTGAGTAAGGGTCTCGCCCTAGGCCTCAAACTGGGTCCCATCTACTAGGAGTACCATGCCGGTCCCCTCACCCGCTGTTGTATCTCTCCTCTGACTAGCCGTAGTCTTCCTAGTCACCGTCATCTCTGTATGCCAACACCAATACGTAAGTTTAACTCAAATTTCCAATAACTCAGTTCTACAATACGATTTAGATTTTAAAGAAGGGTAACCAACTCCTAAATTTCATGTAGTTTCCTGCTTATATAATGTGGTGCACAACACATCTATAAACAAGACCCTACTAGATAAGGCTTGTAGACTCCCTAGGACAGAACTGCTCTATGTAACGACCCGACTTGTCATTTTAAGAATTAACACCCCGCTCAGTGACTTAAGGTCTTGAGCAGCTTCATAATATGTATTATGACCCACGGGTGTGGTCGAGTTTGATTTTTTTTAAAGATTCAGAATTTAATTAAAATAACAATTCTTATTTAGAAGCTTAAATGGAAAGAGTTGACCGGAGAGTTGAATTTTGAGAAACGACCCCCGAATGGAATTTTGATGATGGCAATAGCTTCGTATGATGATTTCGGACTTAGGCGTATGCTCGGATTCGGATTTGGAAGTCTGTAGGACAATTCAATGCATTTTGGCGAAAGTTGGAAAATAGAAGATTTTTGGAAAGTCCGGCCGAAGGATGAATTTTTGATATCGGGATCAAAATGTGATTCTAAGAGTTGGAACAGCTCCATTATGTTATTTGGGACTTGCCTGCAAAATTTGACATCATTCCGGGTAGGTTTGATAGGTTTCAGCGTCGTTTGTAGAATTTGAAGTTTCAAGTTCTTTAAGTTTGAATTGGAGGGTGATTCGTGTTATTAGAGTTGTTTGATGTGATTTAAGGGCTCGATTAAGTTCGTATAGTGTTTTAGGACTTGTTGGTATGTTTGGTTGAGGTCCCGGGGACCTCGGGTGTGTTTCAAATGCTTAACGGATTGAGTTTGGGACTTATGCAATTGTTGGAGCTGTTGCACCTAGTGTAATCGCACCTGCGCACTTTCGGCCGTAGGTGCGGTGCCGCAGAAGCGGCCATGGAGCCGCAAAAGTGGTTTTGGCCCTTTCCAGTTGGGATCGCAGGTGTGGCTATAGATCCGCAGAAGCGGACGCGCAAAAGCGAAAGAGGAGCGCAAATGCGGGCTCGCAGAAGTGGCCCTTGTTCGCAGATGCGGACTCAATCCCCTTAAGTGATTTTCACACCTGCGATGGAATTTCCGCAGGTGTGGTACCGCAGGTGCGGTTGACGGCTCACAGGAGCGAGTTTACTGGGCAGAAAAGAGAAATTCGAGGGTTTGTTTCCCATTTTTATTTTGGGACATTGAGAGCTCGGAATTTGGTAATATTTCGAGGGATTTATCAGAGGAAGCTTTGGGGTAATGATTCCTAACTCGTTCGTGGTTGTATTCCATTAATCTATAGTTGTTTTCTCCATTTAATTTTGGATTTGGGGTTGAAAATGGGGGAAAAGTTCTTCAACCGAATTTCTGAGTTTTGATTGGGATTTAGACATCAGATTTGGATAACTTTGGTACGAGTGAATTCGTGAGTAAATGAGTGTTCGTATTTTGTGACTTTTATCCGATTCCGAGATGTGGGCCCGGTTCGACTTTTTAGGACGAATTTCAGAATTTTTATTAAAATCTTGATTTCATTAATTAGATTAGCCTATTATAGTTGTATTTATGATATGTAATTAGTCTGGCTAGATTTGGGCCATTCGAAGTCAGATATTCGTGGGAAAGGCCTTGTGACCGATTGATTGGGCTTGGTTCGAGGTAAGTATCTTGCCTAACTTCGTGTGGGGGAACTACCCCTTAAGATTTGAGTCTTTTATGTTGATTGCAATCCATGTACGCGAGGTGACGAGTGCGTGCTTGGACTTGTTTGTGGAAATTTTGTCTTTTAGGGTTCTTAGGTCCTTGTATTCACTGAGTATGAAGTTGTTCGTGATATGGTTAAGATCATATTTACTAGTTTCACCTCTACATGCTTTGATTAGAATTAATTGCTTTAGGATTCACTCTTATTGCCTATTTGACTCTTATTTGACTTAACTGAAGATTTTACCCCTTCTATGGTCATGCTATCTTTCCACAACTGCCTATCTCTATTTGGAATCATTTGACTCGTGCTAGCTTCCTTGTTGTTGAATTGTATATTGTGGGATCATTGCTACATATTAGTTTTCCCTTTGTTGAGTTGTTCTCTTTACACTTAGCATTCCTTACTATGGTTATTCCTTGTAAACTGGTTCTACCATTTCTTTGTGATTTAAAATTCTTGAGTTGATTTACTTGTCGTACCTTGTATTAGTGTTATTGTTGGTGTGGTACTTGTTGTTCTTGCATATTTACTTTGGGACTACGGAACGGTATTCCGGGAGGTCCCCCCGTCTTGCATATTTGCTTTGGGACTACGGAATGGTATTCCGGGAGATCCCTCTGTCTTGCATATTTACTTTGGGACTACGGAACGGTATTCCGAGAGATCCCCCAGTCTTGCATATTTACTTTAGGACTACGGAATGGTATTCCGGGAGATCCCCCTGTCTTGCATATTTACTTTGGGACTACGGAATGGTGTTCCGGGAGATCCCCCTGTCTTGCATATTTACTTTTGGGACTATGAGACGGTATCTCGGGAGTGCCCTCTGTTGACATCTCTCTATGGTTGCACTTGTTTTTGGTTATTTTGTATTTCCCTGATGGGTAAATTCTTTTGATCTGCCGTAATGTATTATTTTGTTTTATTGTGTGTTTGTATTCCTTGTTGTATTGTGTTGGCTTGGGATTTTTAGTACGAGACTCCAAAGATTTATATTCCTTATTTTTATCAATTTTTGATAAGTAAGTTGTTTTAAATAAAAGAAGTTATTATTATATTTCAAATTAATAAGTTTTACATCCGAAGAAATAGATTTTATAATGTTTTATTTAAATTGAAATGTCATTATGATATGAGATATTATTTGGAAGAGTTTTATATTCGAAGTATACTTATTTGAAGAAATATATTTGGAGGGTTTATTTGAAGAGATTATATGTGAAAGACTTGTTTAATTGGTTGTTCTTGTGTTCCTTATTCGTATGAGTAATAATTATGGTGTTCTTGTTGTATCTGTGATTTCGGATTTAGGTTGTGTTCCATTCACTCTTCTGTGTAATTTTTATGGTATTCCGCTGATACTTGTTGTTTCCCTTCTTATTATCATTACTGTATTGTGAGCCATATTGCATAGTCTTTATGTAGATATCATATTTCTGCTATTCATATACTTATACTTGTTCAGTTTATTTAGACCAGTGGATGTCTTGACTGTTTCTCGTCACTAGTCCACCGAGGTTAGTCTTGATACTTACTGGACACCACTGTGGTATGCTCATTCTACACTTCTACACATTTTTGTGCAGATACATGTACTTGTTTGTTAGTAGCTATGCGGGTTGTTGTTGTGGAGATTCAAGGTAAACTTGTGGCTGCGTTCGCAGGCTTCGGAGTCACCTTCAAGTTTTTGTTTTGCACTGTTTATTCTTATTTCTGGACAGTTGTATTTTTAAAAGTTTTCTAGCAGACACTCTGTAGAGCTTATTACTTGTACTACCGATTTTGGGAATTATAAGAGATTTCTATTTCAAATTGTTAGATGTTATTTAAATAATGTTGTTGTTTCAATTAATGTTAAGCTTACCTAGTCCCTGAAACTAAGTGCCATCACGATACCCAAACGGAGGGGAAATTGGGTCGTGACAAGTTTTTATTAGAGCCCTATGTTCATAGGTGCTACGAGTCATAAGCGAGTTTAGTAGAGTCTTGTGGATCGGTACGGAGACGTATGTACTTATCTTCGAGAGCTACGGGAACTATTAGGACAGTTCCACTTCTTTCATTCTTATCATGCGAGTTTATTGATCTAGAAGTTTTAAGTTGTTATCATTCCATTCTCTTACAGATGGTGGGGACACGAGTTGCAGTTAGTGATGACGCTACCCCCGAGGAAGGTGTCGCTTGGGGCTGAGGCAGAAGCCGAAACGGAGCACGCGTTGCATCTAGAGCGTCTACCCGAGCAGCAGTTGAGGAGCCGCCAGTAGCTTCGATTGGGGGGCAGGAAACAGAGGCGCATGCTGTTACCCCTGGACTTCAAGAGACCTTAGCACAGTTGGTATGTTTTAGGACTTGTTGGTATGTTTGGTTGAGGTCCCGGGGGCCTCGGGTGTGTTTCGAATGCTTAACGCATTGAGTTTGGGACTTATGCAATTGTTGGAGTTGTTGCACCTGGTGTAATCGCGCCTGCGCACTTTGGGCCGCAGGTGTGGCAACGCAGAAGTGGCCATGGAGCCGCAAAAGCGGTTTTGGCCCTGTCCAGCTGGGACCGCATGTGCGGCCATAGATCCGCAGAAGCGGACGCGCAGAAGCGAAAGAGGAGCGGAGATGCGGGCTCGCAAAAGCGGCCCTTGTTCGCAGATGCGGACTCAATCCCCCTTAACTGATTTTCGCACCTGCGATAGAATTTCCGCTGGTGCAGTTGAAGGCTCGCAGGAGCGAGTTTACTGGTCAGAAAATAGAAATTCGAGGGTTTGTTTCCCATTTCGATTTTGGGACTTTGAGAGCTCGGAATTTGGCGATTTTTCGAGGGATTTTCAGAGGAAGCTTTGGGGTAATGATTCCTAACTCGTTTGTGGTTGTATTCCATTAATCTATAGTTGTTTTCTCCATTTAATTTCGGATTTGGGGTTGAAAATGGGAGAAACGTTCTTCAACCGAATTTCTGAGTTTTGATTGGGATTTAGACATCGCATTTGGATAATTTTGGTACGAGTGAACTCGTGAGTAAATGGGTGTTCGTATTTTGTGACTTTTACCCGATTCTGAGACGTGGGCCCGGGTCGACTTTATAGGACGGATTTCGGAATCTTTATTAAAATCTTGATTTCATTAATTAGATTAGCCTATTATAGTTGTATTTATGATATGTAATTATTTTAGCTTGATTTGGTCCATTCAGAGTCAGATATTCGTGGGAAAGGCCTTGTGATCGATTGATTGGGCTTGGTTCGAGGTAAGTATCTTGCCAAACTTCATGTAGGGGAACTACCCATTAAGATTTGAGTCTTCTATGTTGATTGCAGTCCGTGTACGTGAGGTGACGAGTGCGTGCTTGGACTTGTTTGTGGAAATTTGGTCTTTTAGGGTTGTTTGGTCCTTGTATTAACTGAGTATGAAGTTGTTCATGATATGGTTAAGCTCCTATTTACTAGTTTTACCTCTACATGCTTTGATTAGAATTAATTGCTTTAGGATTCACTCTTATTGCCTATTTGACTCTTATTTGACTTAACTGAAGATTTTACCCCTTCTATGGTCATGCTATCTTTCCACAACTGCCTATCTCTATTTGGAATTATCTGACTCGTGCTAGCTTCCTTGTTGTTAAATTGTATATTGTGGGATCGTTTCTACATATTAGTTTTCCCTTTGTTGAGTTGTTCTCTTTACTCTTAGCATTCCTTACTGTGGTTATTCCTTGTGAACTGGTTCTACCGTTTCTTTGTGATTTAAAATTCTTGAGTTGATTTACTTGGCGTACCTTGTATTAGTGTTATTGTTGGTGTGGTACTTGTTGTTCTTGCATATTTACTTTGGGACTACGGAACGGTATTCCGGGAGATCCCCCATGTCTTGCATATTTGCTTTGGGACTACGGAACGATATTCCGGGAGATCCCACTGTCTTGCATATTTACTTTGGGATTACAGAACGGTATTTCGGGAGATCCCTCTGTCTTGCATATTTACTTTTGGGACTACGAGACGGTATCTTAGGAGTGCCCTCTGTTGACTTCTCTCTATGGTTGCATCACACCCTTTGGGGTGCGGCCTTTTCCCGAACCCTGCATGAACGCGGGATGCTTTGTGCACCGAGGTGCCCTTTATTATTTTTTTGGAGCATCTAATTTGATGAACTTGTAATGAGCCTTCTTCTCCTACTTTCTTTATCATTTGAAGACTCTGTTCGTGTCTTTGTTTTGTTGATGTATTGTATACGGTCAAAATAGATTTCGATTTTCCTACGTTCGATCGAGATCGAGTGGCAAAAAATCGGAGTAGGATTTTGGCAATAAGCTCCGAAGACGGTATAAACGAGCCTCGAGTCCGAAGGCTGCTCGAGGAGTCGGCTCGATAATCTTGTCGAGCCCGAGGCATTACTTTGAGGTCGGAAGTGCATCACGCCCACCCCGAAGGTCGAACTCAAGCCAAGACCGAAGGGCCGACCCAGTGACGGGTTCGAGCCAGTATCGAGCTCACAGACAAGAGCCGTTACAACCGCACCAAGAGAGAGAATCTTGACAGGAATTAAGGAAGAGACAAATTATCATGAGTTCTCCACTATATGATTTATTTTATTATTTTTGTTATAAATAATGTGATGACCCTCTATTGTAAAACGGGGGATCCTTGTAAACACTGGGATATTAGATAGATTAAAGAACAACAAACACTTTCTTACAGACAAAGATTTCCCCTTGAGCCCGACTTACTTCGTCTTATCCATTTTTTCTGTTCATCATTCTCATTTTCATAGTCAAAATACTTGTATTGTTATCTTTGTATCAAAGGATATTACGTATCTTTAGAACCATACATAAATTTAGCATTATTCGATTTTTCGGGTAAACAATTTGGTGCCCACCGTGGGGCTAAGGATAACGGTGATTGTTTGATATAAACCTACAGTACACACCAGCTTACAACTTCAAATCAGTAATGGCTTTACCTATCCACCACGAAGCCGGCCTTCAAGATGAAACTAACAATTTGGCACCCGGGGCCGGAAGGCCCTTCGATAATGGCACTGAGGCTCGAATCGAAGCACCCGAAATTCGAGCCAAAGTACCATTGGATGTCAATTCACAAATAGCTCTAGAGGCGCATCAACGTTCCGAACTGGAAAGAAGCATTCAGGGCGGTACTCGATCCGTAGCCCGAGACACCCATAACGCGGGGGGAATCGGGGCCGTCTTGCGTATGATTTTTGAGATGCTACAAGCCCAACAAGTAGCGATAGCTCAGTTACAGAGCCAGCTTCACCGGTCTAAACCTAGGGTCCAAGCTTAACCGATGCGTCGTTATGTCCAGTGGGATCCCTGTTATATATAAATGGGACCAGGCAAAACAATCAATGTTATCAATAAGAAATCGAAGAAGTTTTTTCCTCAGTTCGGGGCTCAACCCCGTCCCCGGGTATACCTTTCGTTCGGGCCAATGTTCAATTAGTATGATTTGCTCCAGTTCCTCAATTGATGATTTGGTGGCATCGGAATCATCGGGGATCACGAAGGATTGAGGGATCCTCTGATCATCATCTTCTTCGATCTTCTGGTTATCTGGCTAGGTCGAAACCGACATCTGTGATTGCTATTTGGCGTTCCGTTCTCCTTCTGAGCTCGATCCCTTCATCGGCAAAGGCGAGGATATTGATTCCGCTTTCTCGACAGAGAGCATTTCTTTTGCGACCGGTTGTTCTCCGTACACTATTTTGACACCTCTCGATGTTGGAAATTTGAGGACCTGGTGTAGGGTCAAAGGCACAACTCTCATGTTGTGGATCCATGGTCTTCTAAAAAGGGTGTTGTATCTCATATCGCCTTCGATCACGTGAAACTTTGTTTCCTGGATGGTTCCGGCCACGTTTATTTGTAGGATTATCTCGCCTTTGGTGGTTTCACATACCATATTGAATCCGTTTAGAACCAGAGTCGCGGGTACGATCTGGTCCTGCAGACCGAGCTGTTCCACGACCTTCAATCTGATGATGTAGGCCGAGCTACCTGGGTCGATTAACACACTCTTAATCTTAGTTTTATTCATGAGTACAGATATTACCAGTGCATCGTTATGAGGTTGGATGACTTCTTCTGCATCTTCATTGTCGAAGGACAAAGTCCCTATGGGTGCGTAATCTTGAGTCCGAGATCGCTTTTTCCTCACAAATACGTTTAAGCGCATCATACTAATTGAACATTGGCCCGAACGAAAGGTATACCCGGGGACGGGGTTGAGCCCCGAACTGAGGAAAAAACTTCTTCGATTTCTTATTGATAACATTGATTGTTTTGCCTGGTCCCATTTAGATATAACAGGGATCCCACCGGACATAACGACGCATCGGTTAAGCTTGGACCCTAGGTTCAGACCGGTGAAGCAAAAAAGAAGACCCCAGTCCGAGGAAAAGCACGCATTCATAAAGGATGAGGTAACCAAACTTCTCAGTATAGGGTCCATTCGGGAGGTGAAATATCCTGAATGGTTAGCCAATGTAGTTGTAGTTCCTAAAAAAGGGAGCAAACTTAGAATGTGTGTGGACTATAAGGATTTGAACAAATCATGCCCCAAAGATTCATTTCCGCTGCCCAATATCGATCGTATGATCGATGCCATGGCCGGCCACAGATCCTCACTTTTCTCGATGCTTATTCCGGGTATAATCAAATCCAGATGAACCCGGAGGACCAGGAAAAGACTTCGTTTGTCACCTAATATGGAACATATTGCTATAATGTGATACCCTTCGGACTAAATAATGCGGGGACTACTTACCAATGCCTAGTAAATAAAATNAAATCGGAGTAGGATTTTGGCAATAAGCTCCGAAGACGGTATAAACGAGCCTCGAGTCCGAAGGCTGCTCGAGGAGTCGGCTCGATAATCTTGTCGAGCCCGAGGCATTACTTTGAGGTCGGAAGTGCATCACGCCCACCCCGAAGGTCGAACTCAAGCCA
>AWOL01S0095331.1:20322-32706 GCA_000715115.1 Nicotiana otophora | reverse complement strand
GGTTTATGACTGAGTGAGGCCGAGGGCCTGATTTATGAGGATATTTATGGGATCGGGCTGCACTCCACAGCACGTTCGATATAGGCCGAAGGCCAGGGTGATTTATGCCATGATTTGGCTTGATATAGCGCTTGGGCTAAAGAAGCCCCTCCGGAGTCTGTACACACCCCCAATGACCGCAGGTACCTACTGAGTGCGATTGCCGAGTGCTGAGTGTCTGGGAGGTATGAGTGATTGTGAGGTATGCCCGAGTGGCATAAGTGATTGTGAGGTATGCCCGAGTGGCATGAGTGACTGTGAAGTATGCCCGAGAGGCATGAGTGACTGTGAGGTTTGCCTGAACGGCTGTATATGAGTGATGTTTTGCCCAAGGGGCTCTTTATGACTTCATCATTTGTTTCCCAACTTTGTATTTAGCCTATGTTTGAAAATTGTTTAAAACTATCTTTAAATGATTGTACTGGAACTGGGTTTCAACGAGATGTTTTGATTCAAATCCTGATTTTAAAAGCATGTGGTATTTTATTCAGATTTCATGGTATGACCTTTTTATGCTTTATTGCTCGTTACTACTGCTCAGTCTTTATTTATTGTTGTTACTTACTGGGTTGGCGTACTCACGTTACTCTCTGTACCTTGTGTGCAGATCCATGTGTAGCTGGACACGGTAGCGATTGTTGACTATTCTAGTTGCAGATTTTCTCGGGATAGCAAGGTAGCTGCTCGGCGATCGCAGCCCCCCTGCTCTTCTCCTTCTTATCTTCCTTAAGTTGTATTTAGCTATTTTCCAAACTATGTTAGTCTTGATTTTGTGAAACAAATGGTAGTAGATGCTCATGACTAGTGACACCCCGATGTCGGGCTTTTCTTTTCCGCACTTTTGTTTTGATTTGAACTCCTTTACGAAGGTTTTTATGTTAAATAGCCTTGAGATCTTCTTGAAATAAAAATGTCGGTTGTTTTGGAAAATGAGTAGGCTTTCCTAGTTCCACGATAGGCACCATCACGACAAGGGTTAGTTTGGGTTGTAACATAAGCAAATGCATGTGCGATGCCGCAGATGCGGCAGAATTGCGCAAATGTGGGACTAGGATGGCCTTGGGTCTTCGCAGGTGCGGACATTTTTGCGCAAAAGGGAGACCGCAGATACGGTCCTAAGTTCCGCAGATGTGGACACACGTTGGGCAAAGCATTTCGCAGATGCGAGATGTTTCTCGCAAATGCGAGCTCGCAAGTGCGAGCCCAGGCACCACAGGTGCGGAAATGCCTGGGCAGTGTTAAAACAAAGGTTTTCGAGATTTTTCTCATTTTGGTCATTTTGAGCTCGGGTAAGGCAAATATTTGGGCGATTTTCACGGGGAAAAATTTGGGTAAGTGTTTCTTATCCTATATTAATTATATTTAATGATTCCATACTCATTTATTTGGTCCTGATTCCATACTCACGTGAGTTTTTCGGGATTCGAGACGTGGGTCCCTTTGTTGATTTTTAAGATGGATGTCACATTTTTATTCGGAAAATTAGTAAATTCATTTGTAATTAATTCCTATTATTCGTATTGAGTGTATCGAATTGTTTGTGAATAGATTTGACGCTTTTGGAGACAAATGCAAAAGGAAAAGTTATGGTAGAGTAATTGATTGAAATTTGCAAAGCAAAGTAAGTGTCGTGGTTAACCTTGACTTGGGGGAATAGAACTCTTAAATTATTTCTTATGTGAGATGCATGTGAATCACGTATAGGCAAGGTGACGAGTATCTATACGTAGTCAAATTTATTGTTTGCATAATTACTTGAAAATTATAAATAGTTTTAAATCATAAATGAATTATTATATTAACTGTTTCACTTATATTCATTGTCAAATAATAATTTTTAATTCCCGTAATAATTGTCACATGCTTATTTGATTTATGTGTCTTAATTGCTATTTGACATTTAGCATACTAAATATTAAACTACCAATTTTCTCCATGATTTCCACAATTAATTGCTAATTGTCATTGTTTGTTCATAAATAAATTATAGCTATTGTGTGCCTTTATGCTTAATAGTTCTCATTGAACGTGGTATTTATTGGATGTCACGACTCAACTACCTAACATGTCGTGATGGAGCCTATCGTGGTACTAGGCAAGCCCTATTCCAAAGCCAACCGATATTTTCATTTCAAGGATAATTTCAAGGCTATTTAGCGTAAAAACCTTCGTAAAGGAGTTCAAATCAAAACAAAATTGCGTAAAAGAAAAGCCCGACATCGGGGTATCACTAGTCATAAGCATCTACTACAATCTGTCTATTAATATCAAGGCTAACTCACCCTGGAAAGTAGCTAAATACAACTAAAGGAAGATAAGAGGGAGAAGAGCAAGGGCTGCGATCGCCAAGCAGCTACTTTGCTATCCCCGAGAAAATCTGCAACCAGAATAATCAACAACCGCTACCGTGCCGAACTATACCTGGATCTGCACACAAGGTGCAGGGAGTAACGTGAGTACGCCAACTCAGTAAGTAACAACAATAAATAAAGATTGAGCAGTAGTGACGAGTAATAAAGCATATCAAGTTCATATCACAGAAAATCAGTAAAGTACAACATGCTTTAAAAATCAATGTTTGAATCAAATCATCTCGTTTAAACCCGGTTCCAGAAAGCAAAATCATTTAAAGATATTTTTCAACAGTTTTTCAAACAAAGNCAGGTGCGGAAATGCCTGGGCAGTGTTAAAACAAAGGTTTCCGAGATTTTTCTCATTTTGGTCATTTTGAGCTCGGGTAAGGCAAATATTTGGGCGATTTGTACGAGAAAAAATTAGGGTAAGTGTTTCTTATCCTATATTGATTATATTTAATGATTCCATACTCATTTACATCATGAATCTGTGAATTTATGGAAGAAAAATCAGATTTTTATAAAATTGTCCAAAAATAATAAATTTGAGATTTCAAGGTCCATTTGGCATCGGAATTCGATACATTTTGTATGGTTGAACTCGTATCAGAGCGGGTGTTCAGATTTCGTGAGTTTTTCGGGATTCGAGACGTGGGTCCCTTTGTTGATTTTTAAGATGGATTTCAAATTTTTATTCGGAAAATTAGTAAATTCATTTGGAATTAATTCCTATTATTCGTATTGAGTGTATCGAATTGTTTGTGAATAGATTTGACGCTTTTGGAGGCAAATGCAAAAGGAAAAGTTATGGTAGAGTAATTGATTGAAATTTGCAAAGCAAAGTAAGTGTCGTGGTTAACCTTGACTTGAGGGAATAGAACTCTTAAATTATTTCTTATGTGAGATGCATGTGAATCACGTATAGGCAAGGTGACGAGTATCTATACGTAGTCAAATTTATTGTTTGCATAATTACTTGAAAATTATAAATAGTTTTAAATCATAAATGAATTATTATATTAACTGTTTCACTTATATTCATTGTCAAATAATAATTTTTAATTCCCGTAATAATTGTCACATGCTTATTTGATTTATGTGTCTTAATTGCTATTTGACATTTAGCATACTAAATATTAAACTACCAATTTTCTCCATGATTTCCACAATTAATTGCTAATTGTCATTGTTTGTTCATAAATAAATTATAGCTATTGTGTGCCTTTATGCTTAATAGTTCTCATTGAACGTGGTATTTATTGGATGTCACGACTCAACTACCTAACATGTCGTGATGGAGCCTATCGTGGTACTAGGCAAGCCCTATTCCAAAGCCAACCGATATTTTCATTTCAAGGATAATTTCAAGGCTATTTAGCGTAAAAACCTTCGTAAAGGAGTTCAAATCAAAACAAAATTGCGTAAAAGAAAAGCCCGACATCGGGGTATCACTAGTCATAAGCATCTACTACAATCTGTCTATTAATATCAAGGCTAACTCACCCTGGAAAGTAGCTAAATACAACTAAAGGAAGATAAGAGGGAGAAGAGCAAGGGCTGCGATCGCCAAGCAGCTACTTTGCTATCCCCGAGAAAATCTGCAACCAGAATAATCAACAACCGCTACCGTGCCGAACTATACCTGGATCTGCACACAAGGTGCAGGGAGTAACGTGAGTACGCCAACTCAGTAAGTAACAACAATAAATAAAGATTGAGCAGTAGTGACGAGTAATAAAGCATATCAAGTTCATATCACAGAAAATCAGTAAAGTACAACATGCTTTAAAAATCAATGTTTGAATCAAATCATCTCGTTTAAACCCGGTTCCAGAAAGCAAAATCATTTAAAGATATTTTTCAACAGTTTTTCAAACAAAGGCTCAACGCAAAGGTGAGCAAAAATGATGAAATCATAAACAACCCCTCGGACAAAGCATCACTCATATACATCCCCTTGGGAAAACCTCACAGTCACTCGTGCCACTTGGGCATGCCTCACAATCACTCTTGCCACTCGGGCATACCTCACCATTACTCTTGCCACTCGGGCATACCTCACAATTACTCATGCCTCACAGTCACTCAGCACTCGAAACTCGGCACTCACACTCAGTAGGTATCTGCGCTCACTGGGGGTGTGTACGAACTCCGGAGGGGCTCCTTCAGCCCAAGCGCCATATCAAGACAAATCATGGCATCAATCACTCAGGCCCTCGGACTATATAGAACATGATGTGGCGTGCAGCCCGATCCCATAAATATCCTCAAAAATTAGGCCATCGGCCTTACTCAGTCATAAACCTCTCAAGCCACTCCGGCATTTAATTAAAACAGGGCATTCGGCCCAAAACAACATTTATATGCATCAAAATAGAGTCATAAAACTGAGTTATACAGTAAACAAGTATAGCCATGACTGAGTATATATTTTAAATCGAAAACAATGAGAGGATAGTAACAAAAAGTCCCCTAAGGATCCAAACAACATTGGCAGAAGGCCCAAACATGGCATTCAGCCCAATTTACAGAAACTCTTTCTAAAACATATAAGTATCATATAATTTCCACAAACACATGCAACTTTAAAGTTTCTATGGTACGGACCAAGTCACAATCCCCAACAGTGTACGCCCACATGCACGTCACCTAGCATGTGCGTCACCTCAAATTGTAGAATGATACAAAATTCGGGGTTTCATACCCTCATGACTAGATTTACAATCGTTACTTACCTCAAACCGGTCAAATCTCTACCCCTCAATGCTCTTGCCTTTGGACTGGGCCTCCAAATGCTCCGAATTTATTCACAATCAGTACAATACCATCAATACGAGCTAATGGAATAAATTCCACAAGAAAAGCTACAAAATTAGACCAAAACCCGAAATTGGCTCACACTCGGCCCCCAAGCCCACGTCTCGATGAAAAAATGTACAAAACTAGAAAGCCCATTCACTCACGAGTCTAACCATACCAAATTCATCAAAATCTGACATCGTTTGGTCCTTCAAATCCTTAAATTACTTCTCCAAAAATCCCAATCCCTAACCCCTCATTTTCACTAATTACATGATTAAACAATGGGAAATCACCATATATACAAGTATTAGGGATCAAGTAACATACCTAAATGAAAACCCCCTTGATTCCCTCTTCAAATCTCTCCCAAAAGCTCCAAAACCAAATAGAAATGGTGAAGAATGCACCAAAATTCGCAAAGTGTGCAATATGTACCTTCTTCCCAGGATTCTTGCACATGCGGCCTTTTACTCGCACCCGCGCGACCTCACCTACGCAAGTCATTTAAACACCCAGGTTCCGCATCTGCGGCCAACCTGTCGCACCTGCATGGGCGCACCGCATCTGCGAAGCCAGCCTTCTTCCTTCCTTCTGCATCTGTGCCCTAGGTCTCGTACCTGCGGGCTCGCAAATGCGATAGCCTTCTCGCACCTGCACATCCTGCCTAGCCCAGCATTGCCCGCACCTGCGAACCCCCATGCGCACCAGGGGCCCCGCACCTGCGATTCTTCTTTCCGCAGGTGTGGAAATAGCAGAAGCAGCAGCTTCAGCTGCATTTTCCAACTTTGACAAATTTGTTAACCACCCAGAATCACCCCGAGGCGTTCAGGACTTCAACCAAAAATACTAACAAGTCATATCTCAACATACAAACTTAGTCGAAACTTTGAATCACTCAAAACAACATCAAATCACCAAATTACCCTCGGATTCAAGCCTAAGAACTTCTAAACATCAAAATTCGACATCCGATGTCGAAACCAACCAAACCACGTCTGAATGACCTCAAATTTTGCACACACGTCAAAAATGACACTACGAACCTACTCCAACTTCTGAAATTTCATTCCGACCCCGATATCAAAATTTTCATTGCCGACCGAAAATGTCATCTTTAAATTTGATAATTAATTATGTGTTCTAAGACATTGAAAAGCACTATTTATCACTCCTCAACTTGCGTGCACATTCAGTATAATATTCTGGAAAGTTTTTATATGAAACATTGATTAAAATGTGAAATAGAGCCTTAAAACTCAACTGAGTTGTCTTTGGTCAATATTTTGAGGGGACGGACCCGGGTCAGTGCTTTGACAGTTCCGGTAGGTTCGTATCGTAATTTGGGACTTGGGTGTATGCCCGGAATGTGATTTCGAGGTCCCTAGCTCAAGTTATGGCCATTTAACAAAGATTACAATTTTAAAGGATTAAGATTTCCAAAAGTTTGATCACGGATGTGACTTTTTGATACCGGGGTCGGAATTCGATTCTAAAAATTGGAATAGTTCAGTTATGTCATTTATGATTTGTGTGCCAAATTTGAAGTCATTCCGGATTAATTTAATATATTTTGATACGAGATTTGTAAATTGAAAAGTTTAAAACTCAAAAGTTCGAATCGAGGTATGAATTTTAATTTTCGCCTTGTTTGACGTGATATGAGACCTCGAGTAATTCCGTATTATGTTACGAGACTTGTTGGTATATTCGGTCGGGGTCCCGAGTACCCCGAGTGTGGTTCGGATCGAAATCAGATCAAATTGTAAACTTAAGCAAATTCTGGAAATTTTTTGCCTCTGATGTAATCGCACCTGTGAAGGTCTTGGCCGCAGGTGCGATACCGCAGGTGCGGCGGAATTGCGCAAATGCGGGACTGGGATGGCCTGGGGTCTTCGCAGGTGCGGTAATTGTTGCGCAAAAGTGCGACCGCAGATGCGGTCCTAAGTTCCGCAGATGCGGACACACGCTAGGCAAATCATTTCGCAGATGCGAGATTTTTCTTGCAAATGCGAGCTCACAAGTGCGAGACCAAGCACCGCAGGTGCGGAAATGCCTGGGCAGTGTTAAAAACAAAGGTTTCCGAGATTTTTCTCATTTTGATCATTGTGAGCTCGGGTAAGGCGAATATTTGGGCGCTAATCATGGGGGAAAATTGGGGTAAGTGTTCCTTATCCTATATTGATTATATTTCNCACAGATGCGGACACACGCTGGGCAAATCATTTCGCAGATGCGAGATTTTTCTTGCAAATGCGAGCTCACAAGTGCGAGACCAAGCACCGCAGGTGCGGAAATGCCTGGGCAGTGTTAAAAACAAAGGTTTCTGAGATTTTTCTCATTTTGATCATTGTGAGCTCGGGTAAGGCGAATATTTGGGCGCTAATCACGGGGGAAAATTGGGGTAAGTGTTCCTTATCCTATATTGATTATATTTCATTATTCCATACTAATTTACATCATGAATCCGTGAATGTATGGAAGAAAAATCAGTTTTTTATAAAATCTTCCAAAAACGAAATTTAAGATTTGAAGGTCCATTTGACATCAGAATTCGATAATTTTTGTATTGTTGAACTCGTATCGGAACGTGTGTTCGGATTTCGTGAGTTGTTTTTGAGATTCGAGACGTGGGTCCCACTGTTGATTTTTAAAATGAATTTCAGATTTTTGTACGGAAAATTAGTAAATTCATATGGAATTAATTCTTATGATTTGTATTGAGTATAACGAATTGTTTGGGGGATCGGATTGCACGCCACAACTGACTTAATTAAAAGTCTATATTGGGGGATCGGATTGCACGCCGCAATCAACTTATTTAAAAGTCTATATTGGGGGATAGGATTGCACACAATAGACTTGTTTAAAGTTATATTGGGGGAACGGGTTGCATGCCGCAATGGAAACAAGTTAAGGAATTGTGACTTATGAGTTAATTCAATTATTAATATAGTTTACTGGTCTTACTAATATTCTAGTTATTATTATTGTTGCTATTATTATAATTGCATACATGTTAATGTAAGTGAACCGCCTTAGCCTCGTTACTACTTCATCGAGGTTGGGCTCGACACTTACCTGTACATGGGGTCGGTTGTACTGATACTACACTCTGCACTTCTTGTGCAGATTTCGGAGTTGGTCCCAGCGGCGTACCATAGACTTGCTCGGATTTCAGCTACTCGGAGGAGACTTAAGGTATAACTGCACAACGTCCGCAGTTCTGAAGTCCCCGTTTATCTTATTTTAGTTGTGTATTTGCTTTCAGACATATTTATTCAAATCTTTATTTATATTATTTTAAAAGCTCGTGCACTTGTGACACCAATTCTGGGATGGTATTTAGACATCGCTATTTTTATGAATTATTCACTACATTTCAGACTTTACTTCCGCATTTGTTTCTTTGTTATTAATCAATTTAAAATGGATAATATTATTGTAACGTTGGCTTGCCTAGCAAGTGAAATGTTAGATGCCATCACGGTCCCGATGGTGGAAACTTCGGGTGGTGACAAAAAAAAACTCAAAGTGAAGAGAGTCAAGGTCTACGGACGTCAAGCAGCTACCTCGATAATCTCCAAGAGATAAAACTCCGAGAAATAGCAACCGCCATATCCGGAAGTACCTGGGTATACATACGAGGTGCAGGGTGTAGTATGAGTACAACCAACTCAGCAAGTAACAATACTAAATAAAGAACTGAAAGTAGTGACGAGCTTCCTAGCTAAGTCCAATTAAAGTAATTTCCAACATAATAAAGTAGGCATGCTTGCAATTTTAACAATTAAGGCCCAAACGCTAATTTCATATCATATTTGATTGAAACAGGAGATAATAGCTTTCAGAGATTTTCTAGAATAGGGATATATGACAATTGTAGTACAAAATTAATGAAATCAATGCATCCTCTCAGAGCGACAGTTACTCAGTCCTCCCACTCGCTCAACACTTAGCACTTGCACTCAGTAGGTACTTGCGCTCACTGGGGGGCATGTACAGACTCTGGAGGGGCTCCTTAAGCGCAAGCGCTATAATCCGCACGGACAACTCACGTGCTACACGGATAACTCACCTGCTATAGTATCAATATCTAGATCTGCACGGGCAACTCACGTGATGCACGAACAACTCACGTGCTATAGTATAATATCTGGATCCGTATGGACATTTCACGTGCTGCACAGACAACTTACGTTCTATAGTATAATATCTAGATCCGCACGGACAGCTCAGGTGCTGCACGAACAAATCACGTGCAATAGTATAATATCTCACAATCAGGCCCTCGGCCTGACTTAGTCATAAATCTCTCCAGTCTCTCGGGCTCTCAATAATCATGAAAATTAAACCCAAACAACAATGATATGATGCATCAATAATGAACAATAGAGACAGAGATAAAATAAACAAGTAAACTGTGACTGAGTATAAAATAATAATTTAACAGATAATTCAACATGTACACGACCTATGTGGGTCCCTATAGTGCCAACACATAATCTAAACATGATTTGTGATTCAATTTCTCTACTACCCGGAGAATGTACGGATAACAACAGATTATTCAACTACACAACTCCATGGAATTTGACCAAGTCACAAGTCCTACGGTACACACCCACACGCCCGTCACCTAGCATGCGCATCACCTCAAACCCGATCACATAACACAAAAATCTGAGGTTTCATACCCTCAGGACCAAATTTAGAACTGTTACTTACCTCAAACCACATAATTTTTTATTCTGCTATGCCTTTGCCTCGCGAATTGGTCTCCAAACGCTTCGAATCTAGTCACAAATAATTCGATTCAGTCAATACGAATTATAGGAATTGATTCCATATGAAAATGCAAATTTTCCTACAAAATCCGAAAATGCACTCAAAAATCACATGTGGGGCCCACGTCTCGGAACCCGACAAAAGTTACAAAATATGAACGTCCATCCAGCCACGATTCCAACCATACAAAGTTCACAAATTTACGACATCAACTCGACCCTCAAATCCTCTATTAAAGTTTTTGAAGATTTTTACCATTTTCAACCCAATCTTTACCCATTTGAACTCAACAATCTTTCCACAAACCCTATTGGTACGTGTACTTATAAATAATTCTCTCACACCCAAGAATCATAGTCTTAATCACCCATATTTACCCAAACTCTTAGTTAAAGACTAGGGTTAGAACCTTACCTCTTGGGTGAAGATCTTATGATATTTCTTGTTGGATTTCAAAGCTTGAACAAGATCTTGATAAACAAAGCACTTGGGCTTCTTCCTCTCTTTAGAAAACTCCCACTTCTCTCTAAAATATAAGATTTTTGCCTTCAAAATGAGCCCCAAAGGCTATTTATCAAAATAGGGCCGGGTTATAAAAACCAGAAAATGAATCTCGGGACAGGATAATGCATATACGGCCCGTGAAATGGGCCTCAAAATGGACCCTGGGAACTGGGCACATTCTGCCCGAGTATGCGACCATTCTGTGGTCCGCATACTAATTCTGCGGTCGCAGAATGGACCGCCAAAACACTTCTGCGGTCGCATAATGGCCCAAAATTTGCTCGCGTTTCTGCTTTNCTCTCTTTAGAAAACTCCCACTTCTCTCTAAAATATAAGATTTTTGCCTTCAAAATGAGCCCCAAAGGCTATTTATCAAAATAGGGCCGGGTTATAAAAACCAGAAAATGAATCTCCGGGACAGGATAATGCATATACGGCCCGTGAAATGGGCCTCAAAATGGACCCTGGGAACTGGGCACATTCTGCCCGAGTATGCGACCATTCTGTGGTCCGCATACTAATTCTGCGGTCGCAGAATGGACCGCCAAAACACTTCTGCGGTCGCATAATGGCCCAAAATTTGCTCGAGTTTCTGCTTCATTTTGCGGTAAATCTGCGGTCCGCATAACGTTTCAGTAGTCGCAAAATAGACCGCAATATGTCCTTCTTCTGTCAAAAGTTTTCCTCAACACTTAAGTGCATTCTTCAACCCAAATATTCCGAGCCACATAAGTCAACATCCGGTCAACCTTTTCAACTTAAGTTCTAAACCTTGGAACTAAGTGTTCCAAAACATTCCAAAACCTCACCAGACTCGAACCAATTACCCCAGCAAATCGAATAACAACCGTAAAGCACAATTTGAGCAGTAAATGGGGATACGGGGTTGTAATACTCAAAATGACCTGCCGGGTCATTACATTCTCCCTCTCTTAAGCAAACGTTCATCCTCGAACAGGATTTAGAATCATACATGGAGCCTCAAATAGGTGTGGATATTTGCTACACATCTCCCGCTCAGTCTCCCAAGTAGCTTCCCCGACTGGTTGGCCTCTCCATTGCACTTTTACTGAAGGTATGTTCTTTGATCTCAACTTTCGAACCTGCCGGTCTAAAATGGCCACCGGCTCCACATCATAAGTCAAATTACCATCCAACTGTGCCTATGAGCGAGCATACTACGGCGTAGTAGTTACACGTTCTGAGCCCTATAGGCCCGGACATTTATTTTACTTACTATATTGAGAGAGTTGAGTCAGTATCAGCAGGTAAGTATATCTCCAGATCATCTTTGACTCCCAGTTAATTTCAGTTATTATATTATCAGTTAGGTTTCAGCTTTCAGTTATTTTATTACCTTACATACTCGGTACATTATTTTGTACTGACATCCCTTTTTTGGGGGCACTGCATTTCATGCGTGCAGGTTCAGACAGACAGACGGGTAGACCTCCTCAGTAGGTGTTTTTCGAGTTCAGCCTGATCGGTAAGCTCCACGTCTTTCGGAGTTGCCAGGTCTAGAGTTTTGTGTATATTTTATGTATATCTGTATATATGTTATGGGTAGGTCGGGGCCCTGTTCCGATCACAGTACATCTATCAATAGAGGCTTGTAGACATATCCTATTGGTTAGTGCAGTATGTTGGGTTTGTAGGCCTGGTATGTATAATTTGGTAGTTTGTCAGCTGTAGTAGCTATGACGGCCTTGTCGGCCTAGCTTTATATTGATGTTTAGTTAGCGCTAGTTTCCATTCAATTTTATATTTTGCTTTGCAAATTGTCTTGCAAGGTGGCCCCATGGCCAAAGTATGACATTATATGTTCAGAGTCCGTTAGTCGCAATTTGGTACGCCAGGTTAGGTGAGGCACCGGGTGCTGGTCTCGCTCCTAGGTTCGGGG
>AWOL01S0095331.1:1273-12639 GCA_000715115.1 Nicotiana otophora | reverse complement strand
GGGGGGGGGGGGGCAAAGTTTGTTACCGAACTGAAGATTATCTAGAAATTCATTAGTGGAATCCTTGAGGGTACTAAACTTCTATTGTTCCAATTCGCATTCGAACATTAGGGAGAATGATATGAGGATATGGCGACAACGACTGCCGCTTCAACCGGAGTATAAAACTCGGAAGCATAGTTATGTCATCGAGATTGGGGATTGCGCGACCAACCCCGTAAAAACACGTTGTACAAAATAGCCACAAGAAATGGCAATGTCCTTTTAGCACAACGAATGATTATGTACTTTTGAAAATGAAAGGAATAAAGTAAAGTCATTTTATTTCTATCCTGTTTCTTGTCTGAAAGATGAATTAATTTTGAAATTTGAAAGTTAAACAAGTACTTCAAATGCTAGTACCGTAATGAACATGAGATGTCCTCTTCAAGAGCACCGTAAACATAAGAGGTCCATCTCTTATGAAAACCCTCATGTTAAAGGGTTGATTTCAGAAGAACTTATGCCGTAATCTAAACGCTTTCGAAGAAAAATGCACCCGAAGCCTTGCACAAAAAGAGGCAAAAGGAAAACTTGCACAAATACTTAAACGAAAAAAGATGCAAGAAACAATCTTGCACAAATACTTAAGTGAAAAAGACACGAAGATTAAACTTGCATAATGTTCAAATAAAACAACACAGAAATACTCATGCAATACTTGAGCAAAAGATGTTTTTATTTACAATAAATGTGCCAAAATGGCACAAGTACAAAAGTTAAGAAAAGGAATCAAAACCTAAGTAGCTGCATTTCTAGAACCAGGAGGAAGAAAAGCATTTGCACCCCTAGAAGAAGAAGGTAGAGTCGCCGCCGGCTCGATATCTTGACCTTCATCATTTTGCACATCAACATCGTTGCCTTCCAGTTCCGGTTTAGTTCCCGAGGATTCGGAACCGGAATCAGAAAAACCAGAAGCATCAGGCCCGGCTGGAAGTCCCCTTTTAACAACTGACTCCAGCTCACAGGCTTTAGTGATTTCAGCATCAAAATCGATGACACCCGCATTAGCCTCTTCCAAGGTTTTCCTCCTCATGATGTACATAACATATGGTTTTTCAACAACGAGCGAAGCCGCTCGGTGTTTGAGTTCTTCTTTAAGTTGGTCAACCTTGGCAGAAATAGTTTCTCGGGCGAATCTAATGGACCGGAGGCTAACATTGAGATCACAAACAATAGAGCTGAAAAGCATATTATGCTCAATGGTCCTCTTATACTTCTCCTCCAATTGATAATATTTCACCCTGGCACTAGCAATCTCTTTGATTTTGGAGATCAAGGCTGCCTCCAAATTATTTAATCTTTCATTGGAGGCTGCCTCATGATCGGATGCATCAAGAACGACACTATGAAATTCTACCCATTTGGCCCTAGCCTCTTCAAATTGAACCCTCAGCGGGGAAATCTCTCGGCTAAAAGTCTCTACTTCTTGCTCGATTTGCTGCATACAAACCTCCAACACAACAACCTCAGTAACTTTGGCTTCCAGTTTAGAGAGGCGAACAACAGTTTGGTCCCCCTCAGCCAAACGTTGACCCCACTCGGAGGTAAGTTCCTCTTTTTCCCGAATCAAGCTTTGGAGGCCCTCAGAAGCAAAAACATTGGCTTGCGAAACAAGAAAGGCAAACTCAAATACTAATAAATCAAAGATATAACAAATAACAAAGAAAATGAAGAACATACCACTACAGAATTGTGCATAGCATTGTTCAACAAGCACTCTCCCGAGAGAGCCTGTATCGTTTCTCAATCTTTTTCTAAAGCCAAAGGATTCAGATAGTTAGCAAGTTCCACCGGCCGGAATAATAGATTGCACCCGGTAGACACCGAGTGTAATGCTCCTCCTCCTTTGTGGATCTTCTGAGGGAGCGATGTAATTTTTACCCAAATACCCATGAACTAGGGACTGGGGGAGAGGAACATCCCCTTCTCGAATACATGCGGCAGGTGGAGATGATGTAGTAGTTGCTGGTGGAAGAGCCGGTGAAGAAGGAGATGAAGCTGATAAAGTTGATGGATGAGAAGTGGTTGCGGCAAGCGCAACGTTGGGTGTTGGTTGCTCATCAACCGAAGACGGCAGAGATGTGGTACTCAGCCTCATAGTACCGGGCGGAGCGACTAAGATCCGGAAACAGAAATTGGCATTTTGACCATCTCAAATTCCCCCCCAGAGCGCCGAGGCATCATCCTCGGTTGGTGTAACTAACTCAACAGATTGAGCAGTCTATTGAGCTGAGGAAGATCGTCGTTTTCTATGTAGAGACGCCCCTTCCTCATTGGCTTCTCTATTATCATCAATCATCATAGTATCTATGGCCGGCCTGGGCAGGGGGCTCGTTACTACAACTTCCGTAGATGACTCAGGGGCAGCGTTCTTCTCCCTCTTATTCTTACACCGACCGCGGAGGAATGCCTTCTCGCTACTAGAAAACTGCAAAATTTCAACCACCAATACCGACCAATATTGGTCCGAATTAAAGGAAAAACGACCAATTTCTGACCGCTTTTAATTCGTTAGAATATTAATGGTCGCTAAGGCGTTGCGACCGAAGGCGGTCAAAATTTTCCGATCGATTGCGGTCGGTTAATTCAACCATTGGTTGGCTGCTTTGACTGACAAAAATAATTATACCGACCGAAATCGGTCGGAACTATCTAAATTTTTATTTATTTATTTTTCAAAATACTGACCGACTTCGGTCGGAATTAGAAATATGTAATAATTTTAATTTTAACATACCGACCGAAATCGTTTGATTTTCTGGATAAAAACCAGGCATAATATGCATTTTCTTAAACTACACCACCTGCCAATTACAACCAATATTCGTCCTATAATAGAAGCATTACATTGCTACCATTCAACTACAATTAACCAACAACAATTAACCAGCAACAATTAACCACCACCAACAACAATTAACTAATAACAACAACTAACCAACAACAACCACAATAACAACAACAACCACAAAACAACGCCAACCACAACAACAACTATACAAATGTACAATAACAAAATAATATCAAAAATACATGCTCAAAATTTGTAAGAATGGCACTGTTATGCCGGTCCTCCCAGACACACTTAGTCTGCAAATGAAGTATGTAACGTTAGATGAAAATATTGTTAATATAATGCTTAAATAGATAAGAATTGTATTAATATCTTAAATTGGTTGAAAATTTATTGCACGAACTCTGGTGGAAAGTCACTCCAAGTCGCATAGGGTGCATCAAACAATCAGCCAAGAGCTTTAGTGATTATCTTTGTAGTCCGATGATTAGGTATGAACCTGGAACATAGCAATTACATTAAATAAACAAGACTAGCTATTATAATTCAACAAAACCAAAGAAGTAATAAATAAATCTTACCCATTGCCCTCAGGACTGATGATCATCCTATGATAACAATCATACCGCACTTCCTTTGGATCATCTTCCTCCGATGAATCTTAAGCATGTGTAGAAGGGGAGGCATCTGGATCAGTGCTAATATCCCGAAGGAGAAGTCTAGAAATGCTAGTAAACGAACTCCATGGAGAGGGAGACGGGGTCACTGATGAAGATGGCTGCAATCCATACCCCTGCAGTGATCTAGACCCCTTATGCAATCCAGACCACTACTGTGATCCGGCTGGCTGAAATCTAGATAGATGCAATCCAGTTGGTGATGAAGCAAATGGAGCAGATGGTGGGCGAATCGATACATGACCCTATGACTGCTGACTCGATGGACCCATATAACTATATGCAGGATCATGTGGAGGAAGTGGGGTATAGCCCTGCGGCAAAGAATGATAAGAATATTGCTGGGAGGGAGAATGGTAGGTAGTTTGATGAGTAGATAGATATGGTGGATAGATGTGTGCCTAGAAGATTACTGTTGTTCATCAACAGCAGAGGGATGCAAGTCTGGAGTAGAAGGAAGCGAGGGTGTAGCACCATCATCATGATCAATAGGCCTCTTATCCTCCATACACCTACCTCGACCCCTACCCTCCATGTGCATAAATTAAAGAAAATGTTTGAATTGAGAAAATAAATCTATATAAGTTGAGAGCACTTGAAACAACTAACATGCTAGTCATCTTCGAAGTATCCTTCCTCGTCCGAAAATTCTTCCTCTTCACTTATTTCATTTTCATTAGGTGATTATTCATCCTCATTTTCTATGATTGTTTTATCATGCATATCAACTTCTTCTAATATACGTTGAGGATGCTCCAAGTCATTTTCTAACTGATCATCCACCATTTGGTTAACACTTGAGGTATCGTTGTGGTAAGAAACATCTAGCACATTCTCAACATCCACCCTACCAACATGCTTAGTTTTGATTACAACCAACCAATCAGCCTTATCCCTCCGCAATGTATATGGAGCATAATACACTTATCTAACTTTTTTTGCAATTATAAAAGAGTCAAATGATCATACTCCCTCTTTTTATTAACCTCAATTATGTTGTACTGTGAGTGTACATTTTTACCTCTTCTAGGTGTTGGTTCAAACCACTTGCATCGGAAAAGTATGCTCTTCTTATTTGGCCAACCTGAATGTGATAATTCTAGAATCTCTTTGATCATACCATAATAATCATTATCCTCATCCTGGTTGCCTTCACCACCTTGGACACACACCCCATTGTTATTGTTTTTTTAATATTTGGAGCATTCCTTTGTGTGAAATTTGTAACCATTCACAAAATACATAGACATAGTTGTAACCGTAAGTACAGGTCCCCAAGATATGTCTTTCAAAAATTGATTAACACCGTTGTTTGGATTATTGACCTACATGTAGTGTTAAATAAATCAAAAGTGAGCAAGTATATTCACAAGTGACCAAGTATATATATTCATATTAGAAGGAATGTAAGATGCACTTACACACTCTTTAAACCATGCCTCAAATGTAGAATATACAGCATCATGGCCAAATTGACTCACAAAGTCACTGAGCGATACATTGAAAATTTTGTTAGTTGCATCAACCAAATTAAATAGTAGTCCATGTAAATTAATCTTACGTCAACACTTACTTAATAAAGGGTTGAACTTCCGGACAATTTAGCAACACATGATTTGAAGCTGATTTGTACTCCATACCACTTACGCCATTTTTTGTTTGATCTTTAGAACCTCGGCCTGGTTGATTGAATATAGACATTGGTGGATTTAATGGATCAATCTCAATCATGACATTGTGCCGATTGGGCCTATTTCTAGCACATGGCACATGACTGTCGAAATAGTAAGAACAAAAATGGGAAGTTTCCTTTGTAAGATAGGCTTCGCATATGGATCCTTCAATCCTATTCCTCTGTTTAACAAATCGTTTACATTTGTCATATTAGACGATAATGTTAAAGAAAATTACAGGAATAAATCAAGGTTTGATCATTACATCTCGAATGGATACATCCACCTGCATTGAACCGGCCCTCCAAGTCGCACCGCGTGTACAAGGTGAATTGGAAGGTGTTCAATGACATCAAAGAAACCACATGGAAAAATCCTTTCCAGCTTATTACTGATTACATGAATGTTTTGATTCATTTGAAATTGGTTTTTTTCCCTTAATGTGGTAGAACATAAGTCTTTGAAGATCAAATATATCTCTGTGAAGGGTTTCCAGATATTTTCAGGCAAACCACAAAATGCAATAGGGATTAAGGTTTCCATGAAGATATGACAGTCATGACTTTTCATATGAGTGAGCTTTCCTTCAACCATATCGGCACATTTTTCCAGGTTCGAATCATAGCCCTCGGGCATCTTTAGATTTGCAACCCACTCAGAAATCTTTCATATTTGTTCCAAAGTGAATGTGTAGCTGGCCTTGGGCTTGAACACCTTACCATTGTTCGCAGACTGCAAATGTAATTCAGGTCACTTGCAATATTTTTGCAAGTCCAGTCTAGCCTTCAGGTTATCTTTTGTTTTATTCTTATCATCCATTACTGTGTTGAACAAATTGTCAAAATAGTTCTTCTCAATATGCATGACATTAAGATTGTGTCGGAGAATATTATCCTTCCAATATGGCAACTCCCAAAATATGCTATGTTTTGTCCAGTTATGAGTAACACCATATCCAGAAAATCTAGAAGGTGGGGCCTCGGTAACTTTAGTGAAGTTATGAACCCTCTCCCAAATTTCCTCACCGGACAAAATTGGAGGTGGAAAATCACGTTCAACTGTATTCTTTTTGAATGCGTTCTTCATCCTTCTGAACTCATGATTAACTGGCAATAACTGACGATGACAATCAAACCATGACTGCTTTCGGCCATGTCTTAAAGTGAACGCTTTACAATTTTTCATGCAGTAAGGACATGCTAACTTTCCAGCAGTCATCCACTCAGACAACATTCCATATGCAGGAAAATCATTAATGGTCCATATTAAGTTAGCATGCAAGTTGAAATTTTGCTTAGTTGATATGTCATATGTCTGAACTCCATCATACCACAACCGTTTTAGCTCATCAATCAGAAGTTGCAAATATACATCAATCAAACTCTTTGAATTGCGGGGGCTGGGAATAACACATTTTAAAAATATATATGGACTAGTCATACACATTTCAGGCAGAAGATTATATGGCATAATAAAGACCGGCCAATATGAATATGGTGTTGCAGAAATAGAAAATGGTGTGAAACCATCATCACACAAACCCACCCAAACATTCCTCAGTTCACTAGCATAATATGGATACGTCCTATCAAAATGATTCCAAGCCTCCCCAACTGAAGGATGAAACATAACACCCGACGGCCTTCTATTTTTATAGTGCCAGCTCATATGAGGAGCGGAACTCATCGATGCGTGCAACCTCTTTAATCTAGAAAAAAGAGGTAACTAATGCATCGACTTCACAACAACCTTCTTCCCACTGGAAACCTGCTTAAAATGAGGTTTTTCACAAAATTTTGCTAAATCCATATCACCCTTATAATACAACATGCAACCATCTTCACAATAATCGATTCTCACAGATGAGAGTCCTAACTTAGAAACCAGTCTTTTAGCCTTATCGAAATCTTCAGGTATGTTGAAAGTTGGATCAACTAGTTCACTCATAAGGCCAATGAAAGAATCCATTCCCACTTGAGAAATATTGGTATATGATTTTATACTTAATAATCTAAGCGCAACAGACAACTGAGAGTGCATACTCCCTTCACTTAGTGGACGACTAGTGGCCTCTAAATGTCACGACCCAAAATCTCATATGTCATGATGGCGCCTATCTCAATACTAGGCAAGCCGACAATTTCAATAAACCACCATATCTTTTAAATTTGAAAAACATAATTATTAAATTCAGCGGAAGGAAACCTCACAAACACAAGTATAAACACACCCAAAACCCGATGTCACTAAGTACATGAGCATCTAATATGAATACAAAGTTTGATTGACAAAACACTATCTGAAAGTATAGAACAGTACAATAACTGAAAGAAAGGGAGTCAAGGTCAGCGGACTCTATGCAGCTACCTTGATAGTCACCAACTAATAGAACTCTGAGATATAACGGTCGTCGTGTCTGAAAGCACCTAGATCTGCACACTAGGTACAGAGTGTAGTATGAGTACAACTAACTCAATAAGTAACAAGACTATCCTTTGGGCTGAAAGTAGTGACGAGCTCCGCAGATATAGTCCAGTATAAATAATATCAATACAATAATGTAGGCATGCTTTCAAGTTCAACAGTTACTTTCAGTACAAATAAAACAGATCAATTCTGAACAATACGAGTAATATAACATCTTTGTATCTACATGCCAATGTACATACTGTATGTGATACACCTTAGTGAAAACTCCATGTACTCACAATCTAAAATACTGAATTACTCAGTACTGTATATGTCTAATCTAGCCCAAGGAAGATCCATCCTAAATATATATATATATCCATCAATTGATAGTCAGTCACTCAGTACTGTATAAGGCCAATCCAGCCTAGGGAAGATCCATCCCAAAGATATAAATACTTCGGGCAAGATCCATGCCCAGGTAAAATACATCCCTCAATATAAATGCTTCGGGAAAGATCCATGCCCAAGGAAGATCCATCCCTCAATATAAATATTTCGGGCAAGATCCATGCCTAGGGAAGATTCATCCCTCAATATAAATGCTTCGGACAAGATCCATGTCCAGGGAAGATCCATCCCTCAATATAACTCAACCGCGCTCACTAGGTGTGTGTGCAGACTCTGGAGGGGCTTCTTCAGCCCAAGCGCTATAAATTAACGGCGCTCACTGGGGGTGTGTGCAGACTCTCGGAGGGGCTCCTTCAGCCCAAGCTCTATATAAAGCCTATATGGCTAGCTGCAGGTAGGCAGCCCCGATCGGTATAATAATAAAGCCTATAAGGGCTGCTGCTGGCGGGCAGCCCCGATCCATATGATAGTAAAGCCTATAAGGTCTGTTGCACGCGGGAAGCCCCGTTCCATATAGTGATCATATATATATATATATATATAAAGCTAATATGGCTTGCTGCAGCACGCAACGCGACCCACAAATATCCTCACAACGGATGAATACGAATGAGTGTGAAATGTATATTTTTGAAACAATTAATTCAACAGCAACACGACCCCATGGGTCCCAAGATATTGACACATAGCCTAAACACGATATTTTGTAAGAGCCTCGGCTCAATTTCTCTAACACGTGGAACATGTTCAGATAATAACATGATTCATTAATTTTATAACTGCACAAGATTTATTCAAGGCACAATTTCTGTGGTGCACGTCTACATGCTCATCACCTATCGCGTGTGTCGCCTCCAAACAATATATATCATACAAAATTTCGGGAATTCATACCCTCAGAACCAAGTTTAGAAGTGTTACTTACCTCAAACCGTGTAATTATTTATTCCGATATGCCCTTGCCATGAGAATTGGTCTCCGAAAGCCTCGGATCTAGCCACAATCAATTCGATTCAGTCAATACCAATTATTTTTATAATTCCATAAGGAAATACTAATTTTCCAATAAAAATCCGAAATTTAGCTCAAAAATTACCTGTGGGACCCACGTCTCGGAACCCGACAAAAGTTACAAAATTCGAACACCCATTCCGATACGAGTTCAACCATACCAATTATCTTCGATAACAACTCGACCTCCAAATCTTAAATTAAAGTCATTGAAGATTTTTACCATTTTCAACCCAATTTTCACCCATTTGAACTCAACAATCTTTCTATAAACCTTCTTTATATGTATAAATAATACTAATACACCCAAGAATCATACTCTTAATCACTCATCTTTACCCAAACTCAAAATTGAATACTAGGGGTTAGAACCTTACCTCTTGGGTGAAGATATTGTGATATTTCCTTGTTGGATTTCAAAGCTTGAACAATATCTCGATGAACAAAACATTTGATCTTCTTCCTCTCTCTAGAATACTGTCCCTTATCTCTAAAAATGTCAGATGTTTGCTACAAAATGAGTCCCAAAGCCTATTTATCAAAATTGGGTCAGGTTATGAAAATAGAAAAATTATCTCTCCGAATGCAGTCTGGGGTCGCATAATGGACCGTAAAATGGGTATGCGGGTCGTAATATGGTCACAAAAATCGGTGCCCAGAACTGGGCTGTTCTGGTCAATTCTGCGACTAGTTTGTGGTCGCAGAGGCACTTTCGCGATCGCAATTGTCACAGAATCTCGTTTTTCTAGCCTTTGATAATTTTGTAATAACGTCTTGTAGGAATGTCCAAATGATGAACGGTTTGAAGCGTTAGAAACTAGACTCAAAGATCTTTTATTTGATAGGTAATACGCAATATAAAACTTCGTATCATGAGAGTTATACTTATTTGAAGTTAGATCTTGTGCGAACTAACTTGAAACTCTAGTCTATTATGAAATTTCCAACTTCTACATTTGATACTGAAACCTATAGAATCAAGTTAGATTGACCTCAAATTTTGCACACAAGTTATAAATGACATAACTGACCTATTCCAATTTCCGGAATCGTATTCCGACCCCGATATAAAAAAGTCAACCCCCGATCAAACTTTCCAAATATTCAACTTTCGCCATTTCAAGCCTAATTCCACCACGGACCTCCAAAAACTTTTCCGGACACTATCCCAAGTCCATAATCACCATACAGAACTACTGGAATTATCAAAACTATATTCCGGGGTCGTTTACACATAAGTCAATAGCTGGTCAACTATTTTAACTTAAGCTTCCAACATGAAATTCATTCTTCCAAGCTAACTCCGAAATACCTTAAAACCAAAACCGACAATTCACACAAGTCATAATACCTCGTAGGAAGTTATTCAATACCTCAAATAATTGAAAAGAGCGTAAATACTTAAAATGACCGGCCGAGTCTTTACATTAACTGTTCATAAAAATATTTTGCCTCTTTGTTAGGAGCTTGTTTAACACTTTCATGGGGTTCAAACTCGAGGTGCATCCCAAAAGCATCCGCAACCATTTCATGGTATCAGGATGTTGACCGTTATTCCCCACCAACCTACTACTTTCACCAAGAACTACGTTATGAAATATACCATCACTACCATCAACCTCTCCATGACTAGTCTACACAAAATAATTATCCATAAACTCTTTTTTATAAAGATAAGTCTTAACATCCTCCGATCCAAAAAAAAATGCAAACGCTTGCACTTCACACAAGGACACCTAATCATCTATCCGATTTGAAATGGTTCAAGTGATATTGCATGCCTAATAAATTCCTTAACCCCTTATATAAATTCCTCCCTCAAAAACCGACAATTAGGATAGTTCCTATTACACATCCAACTATGATATTCCATATACATAAAGAACAAATACATTAGATTTATATTAATCATAATTCAAATTAATTTATAGAATTAAGTTACATAATAAAATTTATTTACAAAATACAACATAGTCAAACACTAGAATATTGAATTAATTAAGCCATTCAATTAGACTAACTCACTTACTATTAATCATAATTAATAAATCCTAAATCTTAATTTAATGTGCCCTAAAAGTTCAACTACTATATTTCATCTACATAAAAAATAAATACATTACGTGTTATATTATTCATAATTTAAATTAATTTATATAATTAAATTACATAATAAACTTTAGTTACAAAATCCCAAAAATCCCAAATTGTAAACCCTAGTTTATACAATTTCAAGAATTTAAATAATTAAAATTAACAAATGTAGATAACGAACCTTCAAATAGAGGAGAGGGGTATGATTTTGGGAGTGATGCGGCAGTGGCGGGGGAGCAGTGGTGGCGCGGCAGT
>AWOL01S0095325.1:0-33944 GCA_000715115.1 Nicotiana otophora | reverse complement strand
AACAGAGAATATATGAGTCGAAACATGTGACAAAAGAGTAGAAGTTGGAGTATTGGAGAACCTGTAATCCCTCAAATAGTTGACCAAATCTGTTGTGGTTATAACACGAAGTATCCCCAGCAGAGTCGCCATGTTGTTGCTCCTTATTTTGAACGAGTCAAAACAATGTACAACTTATAGTACTCTACAAGGTTAGTTAAAGTTTAGAGTTGCCACCTAGTATTTAAGGTATACTAGGACACCTATACTACACTATGTAATGTACACTTGATTATGGTCTGCGAAATCATAGAGATTCTAGGTAAGGGTTCAAGTTATCTTGAGGGGAAGGTATTAGGCATCTCTCAAGATACACAAAATATGGTTCCTGTAGACTCAATCAAATAAATAATGGAAGGTTAAAGAGAATGATTAATTTAATATTTACAAAGAATTATGAAAATGATTTGGAATGAAGAATGATTGAATGTGAACGTCACATGGTAAAACTAGGGATATTTATGTGCAACAAAATATGTGCAAGGATGTGGATAAAGAAAGCATGTGAAAGAGTTAAAAAAAATTAATGACTAAGTGAAGTGTATCATCAAGTAAAGTATTCACAAATTAACCAAATGATTTTTAGTTGAAAGGAATAATCTCGAAAGAATTTAGTTGCAATCAAGTTCAACTATTGTAAGAAAATGTGCCCTGAAAATGATTGATCAAGAGTGAAAGAAAAAAATAATGAATAGTTTTTATGTAACGAATAGGGTAAGTGTAAGGCCCCGTGAAAATTTTCCTATAAAAACCGGGGTACTATGATGTCCGGGCAGGCGTAGAGGTTAATAATAGGTGTTTCTACGGCCCATTCTGTGGCCGCATAATCACTCTGCGGGCCGCAGCCACAGAGTGAGGAAGTTTTTTTGGGTCATTTTGATGTTTTTTTAGCGGCCCGTTATGCGACCGCGTAACCATTTCGCGGGCCGCACTCTTGTCGCACAATCAGCCTTTGAGTTTTGTGAAGTCACTCCTGAATCAGCTTCACTTTCTCGAAGGAATCCTTCACTAAATCAGTACCATATAACCTAGCCTCGCCGGGCTCGAACCATCCGATAGGAGAACGACATCACCGACCATATAAAGCCTCAAATGGAGCCATCTCAATGATGGACTGCTAACTGTTGTTGTAAGAAAACTTGGTCAAAGACAAGAATCGATCCCACTGCCCTCCAAAGTCAATCACACATGCTCTAAGCATATCCTCCAAGATCTGAACCATCCGCTCTGACTGCCCGTCAGTCTGCGGATGAAAGGAGGTGTTGAGCTCTACCCGGGTCCCCAACTCACTCTATACTTCCTTCCAGAAATGCGAAGTAAATTGAGGGCCTCTATCTATTATGATGGAAACAGGCACACCATGCAACCGAACAATCTCCTGAATGTAAATCTAGGCCAATCTCTCTGAAGAATATGTAGTCACAACCGGAATGAAGTGTGCCGACTTAGTCTACCTGTCGACAATGACCCAAACTGCATCAAACATCCTCAAGGTCTACGGCAACCCAACTACGAAGTCCATAGTAATGCATTCCCATTTCCACTTAGGTATAACCATCTGCTGGAGTAGGCCAGCTGGTCTCTGATGCTCATACTTAACCTGCTGGCAATTTAGACATCTCGCCACATACTTAACTACGTCCTTCTTCATTTGCCTCCAACAATAATGCTACCTCAGGTTGCGATACATCTTCGTAGCCCCTAGATGAATAGAATACTTAGGACTGTGTGCCTCCTCTAGAATCATCTCCCTCAAGCCAACAACATTAGGAACACATAGGCGACCCAGGAGTCGCAGAGCACCATCCTCACTGATAGTAACCTTCTTGGCACCACCCTATAGAACTGCCTCCTTAAGAACCAACAAGTGTGAGTCATCATACTGATGAGCCTTAATCTGCTCGAATAGTGAAGACCGAGCGACGACACATGCAAGAACTTAGAAGGGGTCTGAAATATCCAACCTCACGAGTTTGTTAGCCAAGAACTGAATGTCCAAAGCTAATGGCTTCTCCTCTGCTGAGATGAATGCCAAACTGCCCATACTCTCTGCCTTTCTGCTCAAGGCATCCGCAACCTCATTCGCCTTGCTCGGATGATAAATGATGTTAATATCATAATCCTTTCGTAACTCAAGCCACCTGTGCTGCCTCAAGTTGAGATCCCTCTTGTTGAACAAATATTGCAAGTTAGGATGATCAGTGTAAACCTCATAGGACACCGTATAAATATAATGCCTCCAGACCTTGAGAGGATGAACTATCGCGGCTAACTCCAAATTGTGTACGGGGTAAGTCTTCTCGTGGGGCTTCAGATGACGTGAAGCATATGCAATAACTCTCCCCTCCTGCATCAATACACAACCCAAGCCAACGCATGAAACATCGCAATATATAGTATACATCCCTGAACCGGAAGACAACACTAACACCGGTGCTAAAGTCAATGCGGTCTTGAGCTTCTGGAAGCTCGCCTCGCAATCATCATACCATCAAAATGGAGCACCCTTATGGGTCAATCTCGTCAAAGGAGCTGCAATAGATGAGAAGCCCTCCACAAACCGGCGATAATAACCTGCTAACCCCAAGAAGCTCCTGATCTCGGTCGTTGTGGTAGGTTGAGGCCAACTCTGAACTACCTTTATCTTCATGGGATCTACCTTAATACCCTCGCCTAATACAACATGCCCCAAGAATGCCACAGAATCTAACTAGAACTCGCACTTGGAGAACTTAGCATATAACTTTTATTCCTGCAAGGTCTGAAGCACCACTCTCAAATGTTGCTCGTGCTCCTCCATGCTACGCGAGTAGATCAATTTGTCATCAATGAAGACAATGACAAACGAGTCAATATATGGCATGAACAGCCGGTTCATCAAATTCATAAACGTCGTCGGGGCGTTAGTCAAGCTGAAAGACATCACTAAAAACTCATAGTTGCAATTTCTAGTCCGAAAAGCCGTCTTCGGAACATCCGAATCATGAATATTCAACTGATGATACCCCGATCTCAATTCAATCTTAGAGAACACCCTGGCACCCTGCAACTAGTCAAACAAATCATTAATATGCGGCAACGGGTACTTGTTCTTAATGGTAACTTTGTTCAACTAGCAGTAATCAATGCACATATGCATAGTCCCATATTTCTTCTTCACGAATAACACCGGTGCACCCCAAGGCGACACACTCGGTCTGACGAACCCCTTTTCTAGTAACTCCTCAAGTTGTTCTTTAAACTCCATCAACTCTTTCATAGCCATGTGGTACGGTGGAATAAAGATAGGCTGGGTTCTTGGTAGATCAGAAGGAAACACATCACTGAACTTCTGGACCACAGACACTGAATCAATCGCCAGAGTCTCTGTAGTAGTATCCCGAACATAATTTAGATAAGCCAAACAACCCTTCTCGGCCATGTGTCGAGCTTCCAGAAAATAGATAACTCAACTAGATGCACTGCCAGATGAACCCTTCCACTCCAATCTATCTAACTATGGCATCGCCAAGGTAATAGTTTTGGAATGACAATCATGGATGTAATGATATGGAGACAACCAGTCCATGCCCAGGATGACCTAATTATCGGTCATATCGAGCAACCGAAGATCCGCTCTAGTCTCATAACCATAAAAAGTCATGATACAGGACTGGTATATCCGATCCACAACAACAGAGTCGCCCACTAGCGTGGATACATAAACAAGAGTACCCAAGGATTCGCGAGGAACACCAGAAAATGAGCGAATAAAGATGAAACATATGAATATGTAGACCCTGGATCAAACAGTACCAAAGCATCCCTACCATAGACAAAAACAAAACCTGTGATCACGGCATTTGAGGCTACTGCATCTGGTTTGGCTGGAAAAGCATACAACCTAGATAGAGCACCACCTGACTGGCCTCCACCTCTAGGATGGTCCCTACCCACCTGCCCTCCGCTTCTGGGCGGCCGGATGGCTGGTGCGGCAATTGGTGCGGTAATCATAGGCTGATGACCCTGTTGTACTACCTTGCCCCCGAAGCCTGGGAAAGAATCTCCTCACATGACCAAGATCCCCTCACTCAAAACAACCTCTCAGAATGGGAGACTGCTGACCTGAAGTTTGACCTTGATGGCCTGAATACCCATTGGAGGAACCCTGAATAACTGGTGGACGGTATGAGCTCTCTAGAATGGCGCTGAAATACGGCTGCACTAGAGCACCCCGAGAAGGTAGTGATGCTCGATATGTGGACCTGCTAGACTGACCCCTCACAAACTGACCTTTGCCCCTAGACTGAGCACCACTGAACCCTCCAGAATTTTGAAACCGCTTGTCCCTCGGCATCTGCTCTCAGCCCCGCTGACGAACACCATAGATCCTCTAAGCTAGCTAAACAACCAACTCATAAGAAGTCGTCATCTGAACCTCTCGGGCCATAGTGGCCTGGATACCAGAGTGCAAACCCATAACAAACCTCTGCACTCTCTCTGTATCGGTGGGGAGTATCATAACTGAATGGCAAGACAAGTTAGAGAATCACGCCTCATAGTCGGTCACCGACATCTGGCCCTGCTGAAGCTGCTCGAACTGAAATCGCAACTTTTCCCTCTGAGAGGGTGGAATATATCTATCCAGAAAGAGACATATGAACTGGTCTCAAGTCAAGGGAGGAGAACGTGCTGGCCTGTGGAGAAGATAGGATTGCCACCACCTACTAGCCGTACCCTCTAGATGAAAGGTTGTAAAGTCCACCCCATGGGACTCCAATATCCTCATATTGTGTAGTCTGTCCCTGCAACAATCAATAAAGTCCTGGGAGTCCTCATGTCACTCATCTCTAAAGAAAGGAGGATTTAGTCTGGTCCATCTATCCAATAGCTTCTGCAGCTTATCGGCCGCAACTGGTCTGTGCTCAGATATAGCCGTTGTAACTAGCTGAGCTCCGCCCATGGGTAATGCACCCGGGGTCTGTTATACGACAGCTTCATGCCCTGGAGCCTGAGCGGTAGGGGTTTGTGCTCCCCCTCCCGTCTGAGATATGGTTGGGTCTGCTGGAAATAAACCAGCTTGCATTATAGAATCACGGAACTGCAGCATACGACCCATGACCTCCTGGAATCCTGGTGCGGACATGAAATCCACTGGGGCTGGCTCCACTGCTGGCACCTCACCCTGCTCCTCAATAACAGGATCTTCCACTGGATCCACTAGTGGTGCAACTGGAGCAACTCTAGGATGCCCTCCTCCTCTACCACGAGCTGTAGCCGTCACTTGGCCTCTGCCTCGGCCTCTAGCAACAGGGGTAGCAACTCTTCCATGGTCGGGTACATCTTGCACGTGCCTTCTCACTATCTGTGAGAATAAGAGAAGGATACTTAGAACAACATCAACTGCACGATAGGAGATGAAGAAATAGTAGTTTCCTAATACCCGATAGCCTCTCGAAGATAAGTACGGACATCTCCGCACCGATCCGCAAGTCTCTATGAGGCCTGCTCATGACTTGTGAGACCTACGTGAACCTAGTACTCTGATACCGTGTTTCACGACCCAATTTCCCTTATAGGTCGTGATGTCGCCCAACGTCGCCGCTAGGCAAGCTAACAGTGAACTAGCCATGTATTTATTCCTTTTAATACTTTCAAAGTAGTTGATTTTTATTTAGTAAGTAAATGAGGAGTGGAAAAATTAATCAAGTAAAACGTAAACTAATGAAAGAGCAAATACAGTGAAATAAATACTCAAAACCATAAAGTGTCTACTAGCATATTCCCAAGACCCGGTGTCACAAGTGTATGAGCAACTAGTAGAATATATAAAACACCTATGCTACTGTCTGAAATAAGATAGACATAAAGTAAATAGAAAAGGGAGACTGCAGGTGGTGCATAATGAACTCAGAGAGCAGCTCATCACTATGCCTCAGGATGACGGGGGTATGCGCCTGAATGAACGTCAGATGCACCTTCCCCAAATCCTACACGATTTGTGAAGAAATGTAGCGTGAGTACATAAACAAGATGTAACATGTAAGTATCAAGTCTAACCTCAAAGAAGTAGTGACGATGGGTCGATATCGACACTTACTACGGGCCAATAATAAACAAATACATAAATTCTACATGGGCATGGAATACATGATTAATACAAATAACACAATAACTAGCAATGAATAAATGGTTCTTTAACTGATAGTCAATTTAAAAATCTCCAATTGAGAGATGCTAACTTCCACAATTTAAGTCCATTAAATAACTTATAACCTCTTAGGTAGTAAAAATAATATCAAGTGTATTCGGGCTCCATGGATTCTCATGCACGATTTATGCTGATGTCGTACGACCCGATCCAGAATAATGTGTACATTACCGAGGGTTAAGCGACATGAACCATAGATGCATCTATTATACTGCCGAGATATTCGGCCCGCTCCACAAAAATAGAGAATACTCTATGAACATCTGATTTTAAGAGCTATCACAAGACAAACACACAAGGAGGCACAATCTCTGTTAACGGTCAAGTAACCCGCCAAAACACAATGTAAGAGAAATTTGATCTTTATGAATCCTTTATCATGTTTCAATATAATTTAGGTGCTTAAATTAACAAGTAGAGTGCAAACAATACAAGAATTGTATGATTTGGGTCCTAAAACTACCAGGACTTAAGCATGATTTATGGCTACGCACGGACTCTCGCCACCTCGTGCGTACGTAGCCCACATAATTAGAAGCAAATAGTAATTTAAAACACCTATGGGGTAAATTCCCTGTTATAAGGTTAGGCAAGAAACTTACCTCGTCTTAAAGCTCACTTTCCGGCCCACAAATTCACTCTAAAGTCTCAACTTGGTGCCGAACAATCCGAAGCTAGCCAAATATTATATAAATTAATCAATATACACTTACAAGTTAATAATTTAACTATCAGAGTAATTACCCAACCCAAATCGGAAGATTCCTAAAATTCACCCCGTGAAAATTTTCAAAGATAAATATTACCCATAACCTCACGAACTCAAATATATAATTTCTATCGAATTCCATAATAATTTTCGTGGTTAAATCCCATTTTTATCAAAACCTATGTTTTTCAACTAAACCCACAATTTCTACAATTTATGTGTTAAGAATCTACCCAAAATGCATGTATTAAACTCCCATTGCGTAGAAATTAATTACCTCCAAGTGCTAGGTGAAAACCCATCATCCAGGAGCTCAAATATTGTCCAACAAGTGAAAGAAATGATCCAAAAAGCCTAAGTCCCCACATTGAATGGACCTCACTGCCTTAGTGATTTTTGCACCTGCGGCTCCGCTTTTGCGGACAAAATCATCGCACGTGCGGACCATGCCCAGGTATGCCATTATCTCTTTTGCGGGAAAAACCTTGGTTCAGCAAGCCCGCTCCTGTGGCAAACATATCGCACCTGCGAACCCAGGCTGGCTGGCACCCTTCCACTTCTGCGATCGGCTTCCTCGTACCTGCGTGCTCGCATGTGCGATTCCTGCTCCGCTTCTGTGACCATTGGCTAGTCCATGCTAGGCCACTTATACGGTCATTGACTCACTTTTGCGAGCTAACACATGCGGCATATCCTTCACAGGTGCGATAGCACCAGAACCCCTGCTGCTTCAGCCCTCCTTCCAAGTTCCACCATGTTCCGCACGTCGTCCGAATAGAACCCGAGACCCCCGGGGCCTCTCTCAAACTTACCAACAAGTTCATAATTATAAGACGGACTTGCTCGACACCTCGAAGCACGTAAAACAACATATAAAATAAGAATTGCACCCCAAACCAAATTAAATCAACTTATGAACTTCAAGTTCTTCCAACGTACTATGAAAGTGCCGAATCATACTTAAACTACTCAGAATGACACAAAATCTTGCGAGCAAGTCTTAAATCACCATACAGAACTATTCCCAAGCTCAAAATCCCAAAAGGAACTTGATAAAACCAAAACCTACTCCAAAGCAGACTTAAAGAACTTGAAAAACCTTCAATGAGCCAACTTTCAATATTAAGCGCCGAAAAGTTTCCGGGTCATCCGAAACCCGATACGAACATACACCCAAGACGAAAATCATCATACAAACCTATTAGGACCGTCAAATTCCAGTTCCGAGATCATTTACTCAAAATATTGATTCAAGTCAAACTCAACCATTTTAAGCCAATATTAAGGAACTAAGTGTTTCGATTTCAACATGAACCCTTCCAAACTCGAACTAACCATCCCCGCAAATCATAAAATAGTAAAACCAAAGACGGGGAGTCTTAATTAGGGAGATGGGGATCTAGAAATCAAAAGGACTGGTTGGGTCGTTACATAATATGAATGAACAAATACAAGAAGTTGTTAAAGGAATGAGAGTATAAGGTAATGTGCATTGATAAGTGAAATATTTACAAATTGACTAAATGAATATTAATTAGAGAATACACTTTGAAAGCAATTTAATTTAGGTGCAAAGGTTAACCATTGATGGGGAAAGCTAAATGTAAAAATTGATATTTACTCTATATGATTAGCAAAAGATGGAAAGAATAATCTTTGAACAACCTTAATATATGACGATCAAAATGAAAGAACTAATCTTGGTGATTAAAGTATGAATGTAGTATAAGAAAAATGTGTCAAAAACGTTTATGACATAGGAAAATATTGTATCAATATTAAGAAGTATTTATGCTAAAGAAAGTAAATCATCATTGAATAAGTAATAAAGACCATTTTTGAGTCGTGGTCCTGGAATACAATTATGTGAACCAAACCCGAATGACTACAAGGACCAAGTTTCTCAAAGATTAGTATGATAGCCCAATTACAATTTTCTACTTAAGATGTGTCAATTAAAGAACAATTTTGTACATAAAGTTGTTCGAAAAGATATTTATATAATTTGAAGACAAAGACAATATTATTTTTTAATAAGAAGATGACATGTTTCATTATTATGTATATTATCAATTTAATTAGTTCGGTATACACCAATTCTAAATTAAATAACCATGTTACAAAATATATACAACATCTCATACAAACTTTATGAATTAATCAACACACAATACTGCAAGTTAGTTCGATTATTAACTAGATGAAATTCACCCTAGGTGTTTAGCAAGTAGATAATATCAAAGAAAGTAAGCACAATATCTATCTACAATTTTACTATACTTTATAATTTTTGGATACATCCTAGAATAGGAAGTGCGTAGAGGGAAGCTTGACGGGAATTTGTCTTTTCATTTTCGAGTGTCGTATTTTGAAAGTAACTTTGTGTGATCATACCTCGCAAGACAAGAGAAGTGAAATTGTTAGTAAAATATAAAGTAAATAATAAACTAATTTATTTTTAGAATGGTCTTGTTTGAAAAATGTTTTTGGATGATTGTTTTGAAAATAGTTGGAAAATATTTTTTGAGAAATTATTTTTGGAAATAGTTTGAACATGTTTCTGGGGAATAGTTTTTAGGAAATAGTTTGAACATGTTTAGGAAATAATGATTTAAGAAAATATTTTTGGTAGATTGTTCTCTTAAAAAATGTTCTTGAAGATAACTTTTTGAAAGTAGTTTTTGGAAAATAGTTTTGATATTATAGAAGGCGCAACTATATGTGATATCCGATATCCGTCTAGATATGAGAATGGGAACCGCCTCGGTAGCAACTTCGGTCGCCAACCGTGTCGTCTCCCATAGGTTGTTGGTTCGTGTTGTCATCTTTTTTATTTTCCGATATTTTATCACCATCGCCTCGTTATACGGGGCGTCATGGCCTCACAAAATTGTTCTCATCGGCCTGTTACTATTTGTTCGAAACCAGCATATCTAGTAAATGCAACATACTTTCAAAGTATCAATAAAGCTTGAGAGCATTGTGGTGTCAATAACAGAACACATCGATGCAACAATTCATATCATTCGTCCCAGCACAGTAGATAAAGGATGGTGGTGCAAAAGGCAACCAACCAAATTGTAATGACCCGACCGGTTGTTTTGAGCTCTAGCGCATCGTTCGGCGATTTGAGGCCTTGAGTAGCTTCACTTCAGGTATTATAACTTGTACGTGTGGTCAGAATTGAAATTTGGGAAGTTCAGAGTTGAATTGGAAAGAAAATTCTAAATTCGGAAGCTTTTAGTTGGAAGAGTTAACCAGGGTTTGACTTTTGAGTAAACGACCTCGGAATCGAGATTTGAAGGTTCCAATATAAATGTATGATGATTTCGGACTTGGGCGTATGTTCGGGTTGAGTATCAGGTGATCCGGGGGCATTTCAGCGCTTAATATGGAAAGTTGGCATTTTGAAGGTTTTAGAATTTTCTAAGTTTGGTTTGAAGTGGAATTTGGTGTTATCGATGTTCATTTGGGGTTCCGAGCCTTGGAATAGGTCCGGAATATTTATGTGTGATTCGGACGAGTTCGGTGAAGGATGAAGGTTTGAAAGTTAAGAGAGTTTAAGAAATTGAGTTTGATATTTAATTCTTCGTTTTGATGTTGTAATTTGTATTCTGAGCCTTCGAACGAGTTTACATAGGGTATATAAACTTGTTAGAATGATTGCACGGGGTTTCTCGGACCTCGGGTGAGTTTTGGGGTGGTTCCTAACCACTTTTAGGCCTTTTGGAACTGCTGATAACTGGTGTCGAGGGTGTGAAATGCGATGGCAGAGGTTTGGGCCACGATCACGAAGAGCAAAGTGCTGTTCCAGGCCTTGTGAATCGCGATAGCGGAAGGAAGGTCACGATCGCGTAGAAGGAATTCCTGCTGTCAGTGGTCTGACTTCAAGAACTTATACCTTGCAATCTATAAGGAATTTGGAGATGATCCAAAAATGAAAGTTGTATCCCTTTGAATCTAATTTTTGGAAAATCAAACCGTTTATCATTTGAAATTTTTACAGAAGCTTATGGCTATTATACATAAGGGTGTATGTGAAAAAGAAACATTGTTGTAACTTTTGTTAACCGCTATCATGAAGAAGGAGGCATGTCATGTGTATTAAACATCTAATTTCAGGATTGGAATTCATTTCTTCACTTTTAAGTTTTTGGAGCACATGTGGGGCGATTTGGGGTGATTCTTGAAATCATTTCGCCATATATCATAAGGTAAGTTATTCCTATTTGTTTCGAGTTAAATACATGGGTTATATATTATTTTAACATGGAATTTGATAGAAATTGTGGAATATTTAGAAGAAAACCTAGAAATGATATTTTTGGATTTTGACCACGAAATTAGACATGCAATTGGGAATAAATTATGTAATTGAGTTTGTGGTGCTATGGGTAATATTTATCTTCAAAAATTTTCAGAATCGGGGCACGTGGGCCCGGAGGTTGACTTTGTTGACTTTTCGAGCGGAGTTGAGAATTGTTATAAATTGGGTAATTAAGAGTTTTTGGGTATATTTTGTTTGGTTTGCACGTTGTTTGACTAGTTTTGGATCGATGGGCATCAGTTTGAGGTTTTAGAGAGGCGTTGGAGCCGGTTATCAGATTTCGAAGAGAGGTAAGTCTCTTGTCTAACCTTGTGAGGGGTAAACTACCCCTAGGTGATGTAATTGTTATGTGCTACTAATTGTGAGGGCTACGTAAACACGAGGTGACGTGAGTTCGTACGTAGCTAAAGTATGTTTATGTCCGATTAGACTTAGGACTTTATCATGTAATATTTGAATTATTGGAACTCATTATTGCTAGCTTAATTAAGTGAATTTATAATTGAAATTGATTTAGGAATATATATTAGTTGTTTGCAAAATATTTGATAAACGGTAAAGGGTATATCCACTTTATGCTCATGTACTTGTATTGTAAGCATGTGACTCGTAATTTGATAAGTTCCTTCCTTTCTTGTGGAGCGGACCGAACGCCTCGACAGTATATTGAGATGCATCTCTGGTTCGTGCAGGTCGACCCTCGGCAGTGTACACACCACTCTGGATCGGGCCATACGACCTCGGCATAATCATCTGTTATATCGCCAGCAGTCCGACTATTCATGAAATATTTCCTTCTACTGATGTCTGGCATTTTTTTATGGTATTCCTTATCCGTTTGATACTGGCACTTAATATATCTGATCTGTTGAGATACAATACGAGATTGAGAAATTTATATCTTTAAAAGAAATTTTGGAAGATTATGTAAATTACGGTCTTACCCCATTATTACTGTTGTGCTTCATATCTGTTTATAATTTATCATACTGGTTTATTGGACCTCTAGTAAGTGTCGATGTCAACTCCTCATCGCTACTTCTTCGGGGTTAGGCTAGATATTTACTAGGTACGCGTTGATTTACATACTCAGTTAGCGTGTAGGCTAAGTTGCTGAGGAGATCTTTGGTGAATTGCATTCCAGGCTACGTATCGCAGCCTACAGAGTCTCAATCATACTATTTACTCTATCCTCTCTTATTTACAATTTGGACAAATGTTGTATTATTATTGTACTCGTTAGTAAATGCTCATACACTCGTGACACCAGGTTTTGGGGATACTCTAGTAATTGTTATGGTTCGGCTTAATATTGTCTTCTTTTATTTTATATCTTACTAAATTTTAAGTATTCATTATTGTTAGACGCATTGAATCCTTTACTTAATAAGGCTTATGTTTTTAAAAATAATAAATTAAATAATTAAGTTGATAGTTCACCATTGTCTTGCCTAACGACGACGTTGGGCGCCATCACGACCTATAGTGGGTTTTGGGTCGTGACACAAATCCTAATGAAGGCAACCGAACAAGAACCCGAATACACAAGAATCAATTGTAGGCACAAATTAGAATTGGCAGTAACTCCATTTAGGTAAAATGGCTACAACGGTATTCCCACGTACATAAAGGTATTCCCACATATTTCGGTGAAATTGGCAAAGAGGTGGCCTTAATGAGGCAATAATGGTATTCCCACATACATAACAATAGCAAAGTGAACCCAACAGAGTAAAGAAAATATATCCATCAGTAGCAAATAATGGTTGGCTCACCTGAACAGAGTTTTCTGGTTAGATTCTGATCGGAATCCAGTGGAAAATCTTTTTCTCCATATTTTTATAACTTGTGAAGAAACAGATATCGAGAAGAAACCAGAGAGTCATCGGAAAACACGAATCCAGGCTGCTACGACGTCAGGGAGAGGAGCAACGACAACAACATAGGTAAACAATAGGCAAAAATAATGAATCAAATAACCCATAAAAGTTTATCATTAACAAGCCAAACAGAAATCAGAGGAAATCGCTGAAAAGGCCATTTCATTCTAGATTCAAAATTATTAGCCCAGATCAATTTTTATTTTTTTTTGTTTCAAATCTGTTTACCTGTAAAATAAGGAACAAAGTGAGAATAATAGAATGAAAATGATTAAACAATGATCGTCACTATCGCCTAGCCATTGCCGGCGACCAACTCCGGTGGGCGGCAAAGATGGGAGAGCAACAAAGACGCAACGAGCAGAGAAAGGGGAAGAGGGAAGCAGGAAAAAGGGAAGGGGAAGGAGCGACAATCAGCGGTGGCCGGATTTGGCCGAGCTCAGGCGAGCCATGGACGCCGACAGTAACGTCTGAGAGAGAGGGAGAGTTGAGTGATGGCTGAAGTGTCTCTCAAGTGAGAGAGATCTTATGAAAATAAAGGGGATAGTGTATTGTGAGAATGAGAGTATTTTAGGTTTTGCCCTTTTAATAATCTGATGGGGAAGGGGTAGTGTGTAGATATTTTATGTGTGGGGTTAAATTATGTGGATCTAATTTAAACTAGAAAATAAATGAAAAATAGAAAGAAAATCATGTGGCCAAAAATTAAAGAAAGTCATGTCACATCACCTATCAAGTCGCATCATATGTCATGTCACGTCAATTATCTTGTCACATCAAGTGACTTGCCACAAGATGTCTTGTGATGTCGCAATGCATTGTCACATCGGATGTTGACAGAATATTATATTTAATCGGGTCTGATCCGTATTTTTAAATTAAATCCTAACGGCTTCCGTGTAATTAGTAGACTGTGCTATAAATTAGAAAATAATTATTTAATTAGGAATTCTTGTAGTATTTATGTAAAATGTAACTATTACAATTATGTTGTACTAATTAATATTTTATTTTTATGAAAATATAATAAATTGATAAAATATCCTACTATTTGAAAAATAGGACAATTATAAATAAATTATTTGAAATGCATAAAAATGCACAAAAACGGTAGTATTTACAAAAATGGTAGTATCAGAGATGATGTAAGAGTCTTTGGGCAAAGAAATTGACACCACACTCAATTTTGACCTGACGGGATATAGTGGGAATGAGGATGTTTTGAAGGTTGTGACCGAACTCTGGTATTTGAGTTTCCTACATATCTGGGGTTGGACGAGAATCAGGTCGCGTGTAGTTATATAATGCGTTTAAGTACTGTTGTACCCTATTTTTCACCAGTCAAACTAAGATTCAACTTGTTCTTTCTCTGTTATTGATAAGAGAGAGTCGCCACCTAATATTTAAAGTTATACTAGGGTGACTATTTATTTACTAAGTCATATTCTTATTGGTCTTCTAACTGGTGAGATTATGGGTAAGTGTTCTTGTTCTTCTAAGGGGAAAGTGTTAGGCACCCCTTAAAAGCTACCTAAGGTAGCTCCATAGGACTTAGACTAAGTTTAAGGGATCATTTATTTGTACTATGCTTAATTACTATTGAAGAGTACTGCTTACTATATATCTAAGAGAGAATATAATAAAAAGAGCGGGAGACCTGTAAAGGGATGTGAATTTATGAAGGAGTTTAAAGATATGTTGGTGGATATATTTGAAAGAGTTTTGAAATATGTATGTAGATGGTTTGTATTTATAAAGCATGTGAAAAGAGGTTGAGTTATAAAACACTTAGTTTTATAGGATGATCGTATATGTAACTCTAAGAGATGTTTGTAAGAATGTGAGCATAACATATACCTTGATCTTTAAAACTTGAAGAAAAGTGATCTTTCAAAAATTCATTTTTTGGGGCAATAGTTCTTCACCCTTTTATAAAAATTCTGATTTGCCTCTCAATAGTAAAGCTCGTGATTCAGATCTGATTTCTTTCTAAAAAAATTGAGGCTGTTGTTTTTACTAAGTTTCAGGCTTCAAATTATGATTTGCCTCTCAATAGTCCTATGTTCTTTAGGGCTTGCCAAAGTTTTATATGACGTTAAAGCATAGAATAATGTATGTGATCTAATATATGAGTGTTATATACATGACAATAAAGATATGACAAAGCGATAAGGCAGTAAAGAAAAGGTAATGAAGCAGTAACCTAGATTAACGAAGCAATAGATAATAACAAAAGGAACTGAGGAAAACAGGAGTAGACTCTGGTAATTGGTACTCAAGAAGGCAGGCCCAGCAATAAAGAGATGCGGCTACAGCTGATGTTGGACTCTCCAGAAAAAAATGCAACAAGGCTGGGATTGGGCCTGAGTTCCTTAGGGAATCAGCAGGCCCAAATAGATGTACATGCCCAAAAGAAAAAAAGAAAATCATTAGATGCATGCTCCATATTTTAAGCATGTTTAATCATGTATGAAATATATATAAACAGACGACTAGAACCAAATATATTAAAACATCAATACTATAACACTATGAGAAATTATACTAATGTAATGGTTATAAATGTCAAATAATTTACATTAAAGACCTTTTGTTGTCATTAAACACTAAAACCCTAAAGAACCAAAAGTGTCTATGAATAAAAGGCTAAGCAGGGAGTTCTACTAAAGGTCGATGCCCCCTTTGAATCACCCGACACTCCAAAGTTCCCAAGGGATTCAAGGTCCGGGGCAATGCTTGTGTTGGGGGAGCAACCCAATCTAGAGTTAAACTCCATTCCCAAATACCATAACTACTAACGACTTAATTTTTTCTATGGGTGTAAGTGCTAATGAGGCCATGTAATGACCTGACCAGTCGTTTTGAGTGTTATAGCCCCATTCTCCCATTTACTGCTTATTTTATGCTCAATTGTCATTATGTGATTTGCCGGGGTAACTGGTTTGGTTGCGAGGATGTTTCGAATGAGTTGAGACACTTAGTCTCAAGTTGGAAGCTTAAGTTGGAAAAGTTGATCGGATATTGACTTATGTGTAACCGGCTCTGGAATGGAGATTTGATGGTTCTAATAGCTCTGTTATGTGATTTTGGACTTAAGAGTGTGTCCAGATTATAATTTGGCAGTCCATAGTTGATTTAGCCTTGAAATAGCAAAAGTTGGAAAATTAGAAGTTTTGAAAGTTGAGAAGTTTGACCAAGAGTTGACTTTGTAGTTACCGGGCTCATATTTTTGTTCCTCGAGTTTGAATAGGTCCGTTTTGTCATTTATGACTACTGTGCAAATTTTTAGGTCAATCAGACGTGATTTCATAGGTTTCGGCATCAATTGTAGAAGTTGTAATTTTTTAGTTTTTGTTAGGCTTGAATTAATGTGTGATTCGTGTTTTTGACGTTGTTTGATGTGCTTTGAGGCCACGACCATGTTCGTATCATGTTTTAGGACTTGTTGGTATGCTCGGTTGAGGTCACAGGGCCCTCTTAAGTCGTGTGTCATCGCACCTGCAGTGGAATTGGCCACAAGTGCGGAGTCGCAGAAGCGACTAAGCTTGCGCAGCTGTGAAGAGGAGAAAGGTCTCTGGGGGTCCCAGGCACGGGAAAGGTTCCGTAGATGTGGATGCGCATCTGCGCGAGGTTGACCATAGAAGCGGATTTGGATAGGCAGTAGGGGAGTCGCAGAAGCGAATGGAGGTTCACAGATGCGTTCCCATAGGTGTGAGGCTGGGACCGTAGGTGTGAGTGATCGCCTGTTAAGTAAGTTTTGCAGAAGCACGGATTTCTCTTCAAAAGAGGATGCACAGGTGCGAGCCCGGGCTCTGCAGGCTCGGAAATGACTGGGCAGACATTAAAACTCGAGGGTTTCGTGAGTTTTATAATTTTGGACATTTCAAGCTTGGGATAAGGCGATTGTTGGGAAGGATTTCGAGGGGTTTCTTGAGGTAAATCACTTGTGATCATTTTTATTCAATAATATTGTTTGTGTGTTTTATAGGTGGAATTTTGGGAGTTCGAGGCTAGGGATTTGGAGAGTTAAATTTGGGAAATTTGACTGACGATTTGGTGTCCGAATTAGGTAAATTTTGTATGGTTTGACTCATGGTTAAATCGGTTTTCGGATTTTATAACTTATATCGGATTCCGAGACGTGGGCCCGGGGGCTTGACTTTTGAGTTGACTTTTTGACTTTTGATTAAGAACTTAGCATTTTCATATAGAATTGATTCCTATAGCTTGGGTTGATTGTATCGAATTGTTTGTGGCTAGATTCGAGGCATTTAGAGACTAATTCATGAGGCAAGGGCTTGTTGGAGTAGAGTTTTGCACGCTTTGAGGTAAGTAACACTTCTAAACCTGGCTCTGAGGTTACGAATCCCTGAAATTTCGTGCTATGCAGTTGGTGTTGAGGTGTCGTGCATGTTAGGTGACAGGCGTGTGGGCGTGCACCGTAGAAATTGTGATTAGTTGAGTCCATGGAACTGTGTATCTATCTTATCTGAATATTAATATTGTACTCCATGTATTAGGGCACTTGAGCTGTGATTTATGCTAGAAATCATGTTTAAGCTATGTGCTGGAGAAATTGGGACCTACAGTGGTTGTTCTTTGCTGTTAAGTTATTTGCTTAATTGCAACTATGTACTTAGTCGCATTCAGCATTGCATATCATATCTCAGTCTTTGTAATCATATGTTGTCACATCATGTATCACTGATTTGGGCTTCTTTGCATGAGTGTTGTGAGCCTGAGAGGCTGGAGAGATTGATGTCCGAGTTAGGCCGAGGGCCCGTTTGTGAGAGATATTTATGGGACCGGGCTGCACGCTGTAACATGCTTTGTTGATTCATGCCATTGATTGGCTTATTATAGCGCTTGGGCTGGATCTGCCTCTCCGGAGTCTGCACACCCATAGTGAGCATAGTTACTATTGATTCACGATGGGATCAGGTTGCGTACCGCAGCAGGATTTATTTGCATTTGTGCTGGATCTGCCCTATACAGTGTTGAGTGATTGAGTGTGATGAGTGAGAATTGAGACAGCCAGCTTGAGTACTCTAAGAGTATGAGTACGCAAGGCTTTCATTCTGTTGCATCACATACGATATGCATACTAGCATGTAGATATAGAGATGTCATATTCCTCATATCATACAGATGGTGAGGACATGTGCTACCGTGCCGGACTGATGGCCACCTGTACAACCTCCTAGGGCCATGAGAGTCCGGGGCTGTGGTAGAGATCGAGGTGCCGTTCGTACAATAGCTAGAGCAGCACCTGCAGATCCACCTGTTGCTCCAGCTCAGGAGCAGGTTGTAGATGTGGTTAAGCCAGTGGGGCCAGCTCAGGCACCAACTGTGCCCATTGTGATTCCTGGCCTTCAGGAGGCTTTAGCTCAGATATTTACTGTTTACACTAGCCATGCTCAGGCGGTTTTCATTCAGACCACGCCAGCCAGTTCTCAGGCCGAGGGAGGTACTCAGACTCCCGCCGCCCATACTTCATAGAAGGTGGTGCGGGGACTTCAGACACCGGGGGTACTACCAGCCCAGCCAGTTACAGTAGCTCAAGAACAGGCGGGTCCTGTTGTGAGTGACGAGAAGCAGAAGAGACTACAGAGATTTGGGAGACTCCAGCCTCCATCATTGAGTGGGGATGAGTAAGAGGATGCTCACGACTTCTTGGATAGGTGCCAGCGGATTCATCGCACTACAGGTATTTTGGAGACTAGTGGAGTCTCCTTTACTACTTTTCAGCTATCAGGGGATGCCTTCATATGGTGGGAGGCCTATGAGAGAAGCAAGCCAGTCGGTGTTGCACCACTTTCATGGCATGAGTTCTTCGTTCTCTTCTTAGAGAAGTTTGTGCCATAGACCCATATGGAGGAGCTGCGCAGGCAGTTAAAGTGACTATGTTAGGAGGGCGTGTCTGTGACCTACTATGAGATGCAATTTTCAGAGTTGGCTCGTCACATAGTTTGGTTGGTTCCCACTGAGAGGGAGAGGATTAGGAGGTTCATTGATAGCCTCACCCTATCAGTTGCATTTTTTTATGACTCAGGAGAGTGTATCACGTGCTAGGTTCGACGAGGTGGTTGATATTGTCGGCGGGTAGAGTTGGTTCATTTTCAGGAGCGTGAGGAGAGGGAGGCCAAGAGGCCTCGTGGTTTAGGTAGTTTCAGCGGTTTACCCTCTAGGGGTTAGTTCCACCACAACATGGGTCGTCCTTTACTCATATGGCTCGTCCAGTTCATCGTGGCGCATCAGCTAGCCATGGTTAATACAATGCTCGACCAGGTCAGTTATCTCTCAGTGAACTCCCAGCTTAGAGTTCATCTCATGCACTTTCAGTTCAGGGTTCATCGGCACCAGGTTCCTCTGGTAGTTATTCTGATTCTCGGGGTCCGCCTAAGTACTTTCCACCATTTTTGGAGAGTGGTTGTTTTGATTGTAGAGAGTTGGGCCATATGAAGAGGTATTGTCCCCTCCTTTTGTGAGGTCTAGTCCAGCAGAAGAGTCAGGCTGTGACTTTCGCACCAGTTACTTCACCACCCGCTCAGCCAAGTCGGGGTGGGGCTCAGGCAGCCAGAGGCCGCCCTATAGGGGGAGGCTGATCAAGTGGTGGTCATGCTCGATTCTATGCTATTCCTTCCAGGATAGATGTCGTTGCCTCAGACACAGCGATCAGACGTATTATCTCAGTATGCCACAGGGATGCTTCTATATTATTTGACCCTAGTTCCATTTATTCGTATGTATCATCATATTTTGCTCGTTATCTGGATATGCCCTGTGAGTCCTTAGTTTTATCTATTCATGTATCTACACCAGTGGACGATACTATTGTTATGGACCGTGTGTATCGGCCATGTGTATTGAGTATTAGGGGATTGGTGACTAGAGTTGATCTTTTATTGCTTAGTATGGTCGATTTCAACGTGATTTTGTGTATGGATTGGTTGTCTCCACATCATGCTATTATGGATTGTCACACTAAGACCATGACGTTGACGATGCCGGGGTTGCAAAGAATCGAGTGGAGAAGTTCTCTAGATTATGTTCCCAGTAGGGTGATTTCATATTGGGAGGCCCAACGGATGGTCGGGAAGGGGTATTTGTCATATTTGGCCTTTGTGAGGGATGTTGGTACTGATACCCATACTATTGATTCTGTTCCGGTGGTGCGAGACATTTCGGATGTGTTTCCTGCAGACCTGCTGGGTATACCACCCGACAGGGACATTGACTTTGGTATTGACTTAGTGCCGGGCACTCAGCCCATTTCTATTCCTCCGTATCATATGGCACCAGCTGAGTTGGTACTATGCGGATGTGTATCGACTATAGGTAGTTGAACAAAGTTACAATCAAAAACAAGTATCATTTGCCGCGCATTGATGATCTATTTGACCAGCTTCAGGGAGTAAGGGTGTTCTCTAAGATCGCTTTGAGGTATGGGTATCACCGGTTGAAGTTTCGAAACTCACATATTCTGAAGATGGCTTTCAGGACGCGTTATGGTCACTATGAGTTCCTTGTGATGTCTTTCGTGTTGACCAATGCCCCGGCAGCATTCATGCATCAGATGAATAGTGTATTTCAGCCATGTCTTGACTCGTTTATCATAGTATTCATTGACGATATCCTGGTGTACTCACGTAGACAAGAGAAGCATGCCCAGTATTTCAGGATTATACTACAGCGGCTGAGGGAGGAGAAGCGTTATGATAAGTTCTCTAAGTGTGAGTTCTGGCTTTGATTGGTGGCGTTCTTGTGGCACATGGTGTCCAGTAAGAGGATTAAGATGGATCCAAAGAAGATAGAGGTGATTCAGAGATTGCCCAGACCGTCTTCAGCTACTGAGATTCGGAGCTTTGTTAGCTTGGCCGGATATTATCGATGCTTCATGGAGGGTTTCTTGTCTATAGTAGCGCCTTTGACCAAATTGACCCAGAAGGGTGCTCCATTCAGGTGGTCGGATGAGTGTGAGGAGAGCTTTCAGAAGCTCAAGACTGCCTTGACCACAACTCCAATTCTAGTTTTGCCGTCAGCTTCTGGCTCTTACATAATGTATTCTGATGCTTCTCGGATTGGTATTGGGTGTGTCTTGATGCAGGAGGGTAGAGTGATTTCTTATGCTTTGCTCCAGTGGAAGCCTCGTTAGAAAAACTACCTTGTTCATGATTTGGAGTTGGCAGTCATCGTTCATGCATTGACGATTTGTAGGCATTATATCTACGGTGTGTCCTGTGAGGTATTTACGGATCATTGGAGTCTCCAGCACTTGTTCAAATAAAAGCATCTAAATTTGAGGCAGTGGAGATGGTTGAAGCCGCTAAAGGACTATGATATTACTATTCTGTATCATCCCATGAAAGCCAATGTGGTGGACGATGCCTTGAGTAGAAAGGCGGTGAGTATGGGTAGCCTTGCATTTATTCCTATTGGTAAGAGACCGCGTGCAGTTGAATTTCAGGACTTGGCCAACCAATTTGTGAGATTAGATATTTCGGAGCCCAGTCGGGTTCTAGCCTGTGTAGTTTCTCGGTCTTCCTTATATGATCGCATCAGAGAGTGCCAGTATGATGATCCCCATTTCCTTGTTCTTAAGGACACGGTTCAACACAGTGATGCCAAGGAGGTTACTATTGGGCGTGATGGGGTGTGGAGGATGCACGGTCAGATATGGGTGCCCAATGTGGATGGGCTACGTGAGTTGATTCTTGAGGAGGCCCACAGTTTGCGGTATTCCATTCATCTAGGTGCCGCAAATATGTACTAGGACTTGAGGCAGCACTATTGGTGGATGAGGATAAAGTATGATATAGTGGGGTTTGTAGCTCGGTGCGTAACCTGTCAGCAGGTGAAGTATGAGCATCAAAGACTGGGCGAATTGCTCCAGAGGCTTGAGATTCCGGAGTGTAAATGGGATCGTATCACCATGGATTTTGTAGTTGGGCTCCCACGGACTTCGAGGAAGTTTGATGCTATTTGGCTGATTGGGGATCGGTCGACCAAGTCCATGCACTTCATTCCAGTTGGGACTACTTATTCTTCGGAGCGGTTGGCTGAGATCAACATCCGCAAGATTGTTCACCTTCACGGTATGCCGGTGTCCATCATTTTAGATCGGGGCACGCAGTTTACATCACCGTTTTGGACAGCAGTGCAGCGAGAGTTGGGCACACAGGTTGAGTTGAGTACAACATTTCACCCTAAGATGGACGGACAGTCCGAGCATACTATTCAGATATTAGAGGATATGCTACATGCTTGTGTCATAGATTTTGGGGATTCTTGGGATCAGTTACTGCTGCTCGGAGAGTTTTCCTACAACAATAGCTAACAATCGAGCATTTAGATGGCTCCATATGAGGCTTTGTATGGGAGATGGTGTCGGTCTCCGGTGGGATGGTTTTAGTAGATGAGGCTTGGCTATTGGGTACTCACTTGGTTCAGTATACTTTGGATAAGGTTAAGTTGATTAAGAATTAACTTCGTACGACACATCTAGACAGAAGAGTTATGCCGATCGGAAGGTTCGTGATGTTTCTTACATTCTGAGAGAGAAGGTGCTGCTCAAGGTTTCACCCATGAAGGGTGTTATGAGATTCGGGAAGAAGGGCAAGTTGATCTCTTGGTATATTGGGCCTTTTGAGGTGCTTCAGAGGATTAGAGAAGTGGCTTACAAGCTTGCCTTGCCACCTAGTATGTCGAGTGTTCATCTAGTTTTTTATGTTTCTATGCTCCGGAAGTATGTCGGCGATCCGTCTCATATTTTTGACTTCAGCACGGATTAGTTGGATGGTAATTTGATTTATGATGTGGAGACAGTGGCCATTTTGGATAGGCAGGTTCGAATGTTGAGGTCAAAGAATATAGCTTTAGTGAAGGTACATTGGAGAGGTCAGCCAGTCGAGGAAGCTACTTGAGACTCCAGGTATGTTTCTAGACCCGTTCGAGGATGAATATTTGCTTAAGAGGGGAAGGATGTAATGACCCGGCCGGTTGTTTTGAGTGTTATAGACTCGTTTCCCCATTTACTGCTTATTGTATGCCCAATTGTCGTTATGTGATTTGTTGGGGTAGTTAGTTCGGTTTCGGGGATGTTTCGGAATGAGTTGAGACACTTAGTCTCGAGGTTGGAAGCTTAAGTTGAAAAGGTTGACCGGATGTTGACTTATGTGTAAATGGCTCCGGAATGGAGTTTTTATGGTTTCGATAGCCCCGTCGGGTGATTTTGGACTTAGGAGTGTTCCCGGATAGTAATTTGGAGGTCCGTAGTTGATTTGAGAAGTTAGACCGAGAGTTGACTTTGTGGTTACTGGGATCGGATTTTGGTTATGAGAGTTGAAATAGGTCGGTTGTGTCATTTATGGCTGGTGTGCAAAATTTGAGGTCAATCGGACATGATTTGATAGGTTTCGACATCGATTGTAGAAGTTGGAATTTCTTAGTTTTTGTTAGATTTGAATTTAGGTGCGATTTGTGTTTTTATGTTATTTGATGTGATTTGAGGCCTCGACTAAGTTTGTATCATGTTTTAGGACTTGTTGGTATGTTTGGATGAGGTCCCGGGGGCCTCGGTTTGGTTTCGGATGGTTAACGGATCGAAAAATGGCTTAAATGTTATGTTGGTGCTTCAGGTCTGGTGTCATCGCACCTGCATTGGAATTGGCCGCATGTACGGAGTCGTAGAAGCAGCTAAGCTTGCGCTAATGTGAAGAGGAGGAAGGTATTTGGAGGTCGCAGGCACGTAAGAGGTTCCGCAGATGCGGATGCACATCTGCTCGAGGTCGACCGTAGAAGCGGATTTGGACAGGCAGGAGGGGAGTCGTAGAAGCGAAGAGAGGTTCGCAGATGCGTTCCCGCATGTGCGAGAGGTCTCCTGTTAGGTGAGTTTTGCAGAAGCGCGAATTTCTCCGCAAAACCGTATGCGCAGGTGCGAGCCCAGATTCCACAGGTATGGAAATGCCTGGGCAGAGTTTAAAGCCGGACAATTTTGTGATTTTTATCATTTTGGACATTTCAAGGTCGGGCTAAGGAGATTTGTGAGAGGGATGTCGAGGGGTTTCTTGAGGTAAGTCACTTATGATCATTTTTATTCAATAATATTGTTTACCCAATGCATTTCCCCCATAGTTTGTGTGGTGGAATTTAAGAAGATTGAGGCTAGGGATTTGGAGAGTTAAATTTGGGGGATTTGAGTGATGATTTGGTTTCAGCATTTAGTGAATTGGGTATGGTTGTACTCGTGGTTGAATGAGTTTCTGGATTTTGTAACTTATATCGGATTTCGAGATGCGGGCCCGGGGGTTACTAGTGCAATTGGGACCCACAATGGTCGTTCTTTGCTGTTGAGTTATTTGCTTAATTGCAGTTATGTACTCAGTCGCATTCATCATTGCATATCATATCTCAGTCTCTATTATTATATGTTGTCACATCATGTATCACTGATTTGGGCTGCTTAACACGAGTGTTGTGAGCCCGAGAGACTGGAGAGCTTTATGACTAAGTGAGGCCGAGGGCCCATTTGTGAGATATATTTATGGGATTGGGCTGCACGCCGCAACAGGCTTTGTTGATTCATGCCATTGTTTGTCTTATTATAGCACTTGGGCTGGATCTGCCCTCCGGCGTCTGCACACCTATAGTGAGCACAATTGCTATTGATTCACGACGGGATTGGGCTGCGTCGCAACAAGATTTATTTGTATTTGGGCTGGATCTGCCCTGTACAGTGTTGAGTGATTTAATGTGATGAGTGAGAATTGAGACAGTTAGGTTGAGTACTCCGAGAGTGTGAGTACACGAGGCTTTCATTGTATTGTATCACATACGATATGTATATTGGCATGTAGATATAGAGATGTCATATTCCTCATATCATTCAGACTTGACATATTTTATCTCTTCTGAGTTTAATTGTGAAACTTGGAAGCATGTCGACATTCCTATACTAGTACCTGCAAATTATGAGTTTCTCTGAGATATTACTGTCATATGTTCTGTAAATTTTCGTATTATTTAATTATGTATTTGGACTGTATTGTTCGGACTCATCATTACTTTTGGTCCAAAGGTTAGATTTGTTACTTATTGAGTTGGTTGTACTCACGCTACACCCTACACTCTGTGTGCAGATCTAGGTGTTTCCGGGCACGGTGGTTGTTGATCTCAATGTTTCCAGTCGTTTGGAGATTATCGAGGTAGCTGCCTTAGCTTCCGCAGACTTTGACTCTCCTCCCCTATCCCTCAGTTTTACTTATTCAGTTCTACTTTATTAGAGAGTGTATCAGACCAAGTATTTGTATAGATTCTCATGTACTCAGTGACACCCGGGTTTTGGGAAATTCTGTATTGAGTTATGACGTTTTCATTCAGTTTTTTGAGACTTTTACTTACTTAAGCTTATTTTCGTATATTTTAAATTTCAAGATGTTGGCGTGTGTGAGTTGTCGGCTTGCCTTATATCATGATAGGTGCCATTATGGCACTTGGGATTTTGGGTCGTGACGGGCTCTTTCATTTTAAACTAAATGCTATAGTATCCCTTACCACAAAAGTACACCTTTGATACCAAATGAACAATACACATATCAGGTAAATCTAAAGGTTAGTCCTTCGAGAACACATAAGAGAGAAACAGAATTATTATAACATACTGTTAAATATCTAAACATTAGGGAGAACACATTCAAAAGAAATGCATAGAGCACTCAGTTCAATCATGAAGCAACACGAGATATATAGACACTCCTGCCCTGGCAGACTAGTTATGAATTGATTAGCTTGCTACTAGCCCATCCATGGATTAATAACGCTACTTTGAACTTTAAGAGGTATTAATAAAGGTTCGGGCAAATAGTCACAACTAGCACCTTTTATAGAAGTTACCAAAATATCAGAAAAATGATCAAAACTCTCAATATGACTACAGGTTCACAGATTTGGACATGGAAACCCTAAGGGGGGTCAACAAGATTATATTCATAGTAGTATTAATCTCAAACAAGCCACTATGCTCAAACAGTAGCAATGGAAAACTTCTAACATGATTGAAAATCAGATTCAATTTTAGAATAGCAAAAGAGAGAGGACCGAGTGCAGTTCAAAACAAGCATGGGATCAGGAAGCCAAACTGGGGAACATACAACATTCAGTCAATTATGCATAGACACTTCAAGTGAGGTTGTAATCTTATACAGACATGGGAACTTTACATGTTATAGAATCAAGTTAGCCAAGTCATGAAGGGAGCCAATTATATACAAAAGGAGTATTATACCAAAACAAGTTTAACTCCGGTGTATGGTCTAAATTAGTGAAGTAATCATACTCAGCTTCAAACATTGTCACTTGACTTATAACTTTATTGGTTGGTCTTCCTTTTATGGAAGATAACTTAATGATAACTAGATATAAGCTTCACAGAGTTAGAAATGTCACAAAAGAGACTAAAGACAAGAAATCACTACACCTAAATAGGTGTTGACGTAAATATGAAGTTGAGGATATCATCTAAACATGAGACATCGAAATTCAATTTAACAGCAACTACCAGTCAACTATAACAAACAAGATTATGACTTACTTTTTATGAAAGTGAGTGACTTAATCTTAGCAGAATATATACAGCAGAGTCATGATATTCATAAAAGTTTACTTCAACAAGACTGTTTTAACATATGCAACCAATAGCTAGATACAATCATAAGAATGTCATAGTGATAGCCTAGAAGTTGCCTTTAAAGCTAGCAGATACATGTATAAAGAAGGAAAGCATATAAACACTTAGATTTTCATGCTACAATGAAATAGTGGATGATATGAACATTTCAGGTTGTCTCAGTTAGGATTATCAAATAATAAACTCGACCACAAGACAGACAAAATATAGGAAAATAATATGTAGAGGTAGAGATCACAACAGAATTATCAATGAAAGATTATGAAGTTTAGTTAAACATGAGTAGTCATTCAAAGTACATTAAGGAAAATTAACCATGTAGACTATTTAGACTCAGAAATGAAAGTCATTTGAGGTCACATAACAGCCTGGTTAACATTGATGAAGACTCAGAAGCATGATTAGTGATCACAAGTAGACAACATCTTATCATAAACAAAAATAATATTTCTACACTAGTTATGATCATCATAAACGGCCATAGTGCACATGAGACAACATGCACATTTATAACATTCTAATGAGATGATCAGAAGAGAAGGGTTAGAGGCATACTAACCTTTTCGTGGGCAGCAGGTCAAATAAGGATTTATCTTAGTTGCTTAAGACCTCAAAGTTTTGAGCTCGAAGCAGCGAAAGTACTTAGAAATGAAAAAAAGGAAATCAGTAACAAACCTTAGGTTCTCTTTGAAACCTCAGAATTGCTCTTAGATGAACGTCTAGTTGGTGATTCTAGGTTGTAGTAGATGATGTTAGGTTACATTTTTTATGAGAACATTAAAGGCTCAATTTATAGTGCAATTTAAGGCTCTTAGGGTTTCGCAGATTCAAAATAATAGTGTAAAGTAACGCATGGTAGATGATGATAGCAAGATTGAGTGGAATCAGAAAGAAAATAGAGGGGAAACCTGGGTCGAGTTTACCTGAGTGCACGATTGCCGTTTGAAGTGATGAAACCATCGGGTAAAGACCGGAGGCCCAGAGGTCATTGCATTTTACCTCTGGTCTAGAATAATCATGATGAGGAGCTCATGCATGCTCTGATTTGGAAGAATGAGTGGAGAAACCAAATGAAATGAAGTTTCATCATTTAGGTCTAGTGTTTCAAATTGTGATTTTCGAATTTAATCAAAGAAAATGGAAACTAAAATCAATGGCTTCATCACCTAGGGACAAATGAGGCAAATCTGTAAGTCTAATTTGTAAGAATAAAAAGAGATGGGGTTTCAACTTTACTGACCGCATCTAATCTCTCATATTTAAAGAGCAAAAAAGGAAAATTAGAGGGATTCGGGGATGGAGAAATAGGGAAGGATGATTTGGTGAAGGTTTTGTGACCTTGCACTGATTCGTGCAATGTTGCATGGGATGAGAGAAAAGAGAGAGAAAGGGGAAATAAGGACGGCAAAGTAAGGTAGGAAATGATTAGGGTTTTGGGGTAATGGGATGTCCGTCTCTAGGTTAAATGTTGAGAGATAGAACTTGGGCCGTTGATCTTTGAGCTCAACGGTCCTGATAATTTGGTCATTAAAGATTTTTAGGGCAAAATTTCGGTGGCCGTTGGATTAAGAGATTTTGGACAGTGTGGATGAGATCTTTGGGGGCGGGTATTTAAAATCAAAAGAAGAATTGGAGAATAAATATGAGCCGTTGATCAGATGGACCAACGGCTCAGATGCGAGAATGTTTATTCTATTAATGGTGAGGGATTGTGACATGATCAGATCGCCACAGTGGAAAGAGAGTAGTGTTTGGACTGGATATATTCGTTTGGGCTTGACAGTTGGCCCAAAAAATAATTTAAGGAATGTCCACTTTGCCTTTTTCTCACGATGTGGGATAATACTGGGTATATTATTGTTGTTGTTGTTGTTGTTGTTGTTGGCCACTTTCTTTGCCTTTTATTTGAGAATTCCAATAGTAGCCTTTGTCTTTTAAACCCCTTTTGAATTTAATTTAAATAAACTTAAAAATTTCAATAAATGTGGTAAAATTATAATTATTATATATACTACTATTTATCTTAATTGATTCTTTACAAAATACTTTTTTTTTCTAAATTGTAACACTAATTTCGAATTATTAACCTAGTAACCTATTGTACTATCAATTAAGGAGTAATTTATCAAATTAATTATAGAACTTATATAATGTATATATAAAAGTTATTTTAATAATACTAAAATAGTAAATATATTTCTAATTACCTAATATTAATACTACGTGATTAATTTAAACTAATACTTAATGAAATTGTAAAAATAGATATTTATTGTAAATTATTAAGTATACATAAATTATTTTAAAAAAGGAGCACCAAAATTGGTCATCAACAAGTACTACTTATGAATCGTAGTCTCACGGGGTGAAGGACAAATATTCGAGGACGAAAGGTTAGTGCGACCTTGACATTACTTCAAAGATTGCCCAGTGTCGGATTGTGGTAACACTGGGACGTGGTGTTAGATGGAAGGATAAATTGATTGAATGGATTTGATGTGGATGCGTCCGGGCTCTGTTTTGAGTTTTCCTACATATCTCGGATGTAACGAGAATCAGGCCGATTGTAGTTCGAGAAACGATGGATGATTTGATTTTGATTTTTGATTTGTAAACTGCCCCAGCATCGAGCTGTGATAACACTGGGTGTTATTTTGATTTGTAAACTGCCCCAGCATTGCGGTTGAGAAGCTCGACGTCCGTCCTCAAAATCTGCCCTAGTTTATTTGCTAGAAGATAATTCCACATCGTGTCGCCACTTTGATCTGTAGAGTTGACGATGTGTGGACTATGAGAGAATGATGTGATTTTTTGAATGAAATAGGTTCCCAGGTTGGAACTCTAGTTTGAAAGGGATCCGGGCTAGATATAGGTCCGAAATTATCGGAGCACTTTGATTTTTGAAGGAAATCCAGATCGAGTATCGGTCCGAAGTGATCGGAGCACTTGGATGAAAAAAGGGAAATTAGGGTTGAGTACCTGTCCGAAATGATCGGAGCACTTGAAATCTAAAATACCTATATTAGAATGTGGGCGCATGCACAAATTTGAACTTAAAATGAAATGCCCATTGTTCAAGAGGGCGACTAGAAAATTTGACTTTAAAATAAAATTCCCATTGTTCAGGAGGGCGCCTGGGAAATTTGGATTTGAAAGGGATGTATCACGACCCCAATTTCTCTCCGTAGGATGTCGCGATGGCACCTAGTCTCTAAGACTAGGTAAGCCTAATATTTATGCATAGATAACCGAAATAATAATTAAAGGCTCAAGGTACAACAACTAGCATAAGGAAAATCTCTACAACTCAGTATATACATAATGTCCAATACCCCGCGAAAAACAAGTCACAAGCTCTATGCTAATATCAAGTCATCCCTATACAACTATATCTAGTAAAGAGCGAAAATATAGAAATGGATAGAGCGTGACTCCAAGGCCTGCAGACGCGGGCAGGTGTACCTTGAAGTCTCCAAAATGCGAACTTAACTCACTGGTGCCGGGAGTGATAAGAAGTACCTGGATCTCCACAAAATGATGTGCAGAAGCATAGCATGAGTACACCACAACGGTACCCAGTAAGTGCCAAGCCTAACCCGGTAAAGTAGTGACGAGGTCAGGTAAAGGCCTTATTTGAAATAATAAGAAACAGGACGAAGAATTTAACAATATAATAATAATGACAATTGAAATGAAATAAGTAAGGAGTATGCCAAAATGTAACTGCACAAAATAAAGAAAAATAACACATCACGAAAGAAAAGAAGGATTTACATGTTAAGGAAACAAACAACCAAATACAATTACAACAACAGATCAAATATCAACAAGGGTCACTACCGAGGTACCGCCTCGTAGTCCCAAATCATACAAATAACACACAATATTTCCTTATATCACCACAGGAGACTTTACATTTAGTTTTGGAAATCATTTTCCTGAAATAGCATCCTGCGTTTTAGCCCACCTTATCATACCGAATGACTTCTAGTAGTTTCCCTACTAGCCACGCGTATCAAGCCCACCTTATCTCACTACATGTGTTTCAACCGCAAAACCTTATACCACCGCATGCGTATCAATATTACAATATATCACAGATCGCACCTCAAGTGCCCGATATCACAACTTGCTAGAGAAACCAAACAATAACAGAATTTCACACTAAGGAGCCCACAACTTAACCACAATGTACACAAAGTCTCAAGAATAACAACCGGAAGTGAATAACTCAATAGTAACTCAATACCAATTTCAACAACTAGATATTTCTAATAATAACAAATTTAAGTAAAGATTTCAATAAATAAGTAATGAATACGGAAAATAAGGAAACAAGAGCTTCAACTAAACATGTAGAGCAAATAGCAGGTAAGAGATATGAAAAATCGAGCATATGAAATTATACTAATGATGATGAGGATGACATGTTAAGATAACTCAATTAAGGCAAGAAAGAAATCTACGTAGTTAAAAACCGATAATTTCCACATTTAGCCCGTGTACACACTCGTCACCTTGCATACACGGCTTTCACAAGTCACAATTATCACAAAAACACCAATCCTAAAGGGTAAATCACCCACACAAGATTAGGAAAGTCACTTACCTCAGATCACGCTAAATCAATCCACTAGTAGGCCCTTCCTTCGATTATCCAACTCTGAACGATTCGAAACTAGCCAAAATAATTTCATACTATAAATATAACTATAGGAAACTAATTCAAACAATGAAATTACGATCCTTACAAAGAATTAAAAAGCCAACCTGGGCGTGTCTCGGAACTCGAGTAAAATTATAAAATCCGAATATCAATTCGATAACGAGTCCAACCATACAAGAATTACTCAAATCCGACCTCAAATCGCCTACCAATTTCCAAAATTTTAGCCAAAGAGGTTTCACACATTTTCCCAAATTTCCAACTCCAAAACACTAATTTAAAGATGAAATTAATAATAGATTCATGTAAATAACCAAAATCAAGTTAGGATTCCTTACCCTAATGATCTCTCTGAAAAACCCTAAAAATATCGCCACCCACCGAGCTCTCTAAGTCCAAAAATGGATTATGAATCAAACCCTCGAAAATTCCTCTTTTCTGCCCAGCGAATTCGCTTATGCGGAACTTCTATCGCATTTGCGATGCTGCACCTGCAGAAAAACCATCGCAAGTGTGGATTACACTTAATCTCAGCGGATTCCGCTTCTACAGACAAAAACTGGCACATGTGTGTACGCTCCTGTGGAAATTCTCTGCTTCTGCGATGACCGACCAAACTTTACCCCTTCCGCATCTGCGACCACTTCACCGCATTTGCGAACTCGCAGATGTGGAAACCTCCTCGCACTTGTGATCACACCCGGGCAAGGCCAGCCTCACTTCTGCGACCAAATGCTTGCGTTTTCAAGTCTGCACCTGCGGCCAGTCCCTCCGCAGGTGCAATGACACCAAACACTGGAAACTTCAGCAATCCAACAAGTCCAAATTTGATCTGAATTCAATCGGTTCCACCCCCGCGGCCCTCGGGACCCCGTTCGAATATACCAACAAGTCCCAAAACACATAACGGACCAACTCGAGGCCAAAAATCACATGAACTATGAACTTCAAACTTCTGAAACCAATGTCGATTCATACCAAAACAACTCCAATTGACCTCAAATTTTGCACAAAAGTCATAAACGAATTACAGACCTATTCCAACTTTTGGAATCGGGATCCGACCTCGATATCAAAAAAGTCAACTCCCAGTCAAACTTCCCAAATCTTCCAAACCTTAATTTTTCTAACTTCGCCAATTCACGCCGATCACACATCCGGTCACACTCATAAGTATAAAATTACCATACCGAGATATTGGAATCGCCAAAACCCCATTTTGGAGTCGTCTTCATAAAAGTCAAACTACGGTCAACTCTAATAGCTTAAACCTCCAACTTAGGGACTATGTGTCCTATTTCACTACGAAACTTTCCCGAACCCCAAACCAACCAACTCGGAAAGTCACATAACCACAATATAACATAGAGAGGCAATAAATAGGGAATCGGGGCTAAAATACTCAAAACGACCGGCCGAGTCGTTACTAAATGCCCATTGTTCAGGAGGGCGCCTGGAAAGCAAGAACTATTTTTCCTCTTTAGTTTAGTAAGAAATTGATGAATATGGTTCTGTTATTAATGACCCAGGTAAGCAATAGATGCAAAATGATAGAATTTGAAATGATGTGGTTGGGTCTGACTTAGACTGCCTACGTATCCCAATGGAATTAGGCCAAAACGTAGTTCCATTGCTAGGAATTTCCACCATATACTTTCCATAAAACCGAGATCAGCTTATGGGTAATTTCCATAGCTTCGAGTGGTACCTCGGATATACCTAGGTTCGACAAGATGTTTTTGTCTTGCTTCAATCATAGGTTTTGAATTCTGTCTAACTTATGTTTCAAGTGCCCTCACCACAAAGAAAGTCCTAATTTTCATACATATTTGAAGTATTTATTTGTATTTTTGACTTTTAGGACATTTTGAGAAGTACACTCACACTAAGAAAGATGTTCAATGAATGCAATTGAGATACAATATGCTTGACCTTTATATGAGTATCTACTAATGTGAGAACACTTGGAATAGGATCATATAGGGCCTTATCATTGGCTTGTAATGTAGGCTTGGGGACGGATAGGATGTTCATTTGGGGTAAAAGTGGTTAATCTCTCCTTGAGCGTTGCACTGTATATGCGTCTTCAGTGTTCAAACCATGCTTCGGTGCTTTATCTTGTTTGGCTTGATGTCCTTTTCCTTTGTTTTGACTTCGTTTCGAACTTGTCGGAGGTTCTTCTTCCTTTTTGAGAGTTTTCTCTTCTTTCTTTTTTTTCATTTTTGAAGTTTCTCCTGCTTTTCAAGAGTTTTTCCTTCTTTTTCTGGAGATTTCTCCTTTTAAATTTTTGATTTTTCTTGCAATTTGTGTAAGTTTTCTCCTTTTTGTTGGATCCTCCTTTCGAATTTACGGAGTTTCCTTTTTCTTTTCTTGAAGTCATGTCTCTGATTGTATTGGACTTTGCATCTTTCGCCATTTCATGCTTGTCGCCTCCACTTTGGTCTCTGTC
>AWOL01S0095314.1:4182-17048 GCA_000715115.1 Nicotiana otophora | reverse complement strand
AAATAAGTTTTACTAAACATTAAAGCTACTTTTGATATAAGAAGACAACAGTGCTCTAATCAAATATATATGGAATACAAGTGTTAGGAATTCTTTTCCTTTTCTAACCATGTAAGCATAAAAAAATAATTGAAGCTAAGTGTCCCACATATATGCAAATTAAGATTTTTGGTTTGATTATCATGTTGTCATATTGCATATAAGTGTAAACTCAAAGCTAGACATGAATTAGCAAACATATACTGACATAAGAATTTAAAAGTAAAGCTTACTGGACCGAAAAGAAATTTGACTAACTCTGGTTGAAAGAAGATAAAATTCGATTAAAGCACATAATCTCAGTTGGTTAGAGCATCGTGCTGATAACGTGTTATGAAATAAAAACAATTTAGTAAAACATGAACAAGAACAAGTTATGAAATAAAAGTAATTTAGTAAAACATGAACAAGAAATGGAGATAGAGAGAAGGAAGAGTATTTCTTCTTCAATTGTGTATATTTTTCTATCTATTACAAGGCCTTTATATAGGCATGAAAAGTGAAGAAAAATATGTCATTGAATATGTCGTTAAGTATAAAAATATATCATTGAATATGTTATTAAGCATTTGAAAAGATCATGGAGGAAGAGTAGACATCCACCATAATTTAATTTTTCTTATAACAGTACTTCTATTATTGAGGTTAATAAATTATCTTTCGGGGATCTACAGAAACATTAACAGACATAATCATAAGACTGAAGGGTAACATAGAGTTTGACTCATGCTCCTTTCTAAACTAGAAGCACCCATTGCTAATAAGTACTCCCTCGGCCCCGATTTATGTGGTACTCAACTGCTCTTCGTTTATCGAGAGTTAATTAATTAATCTTTAAAATTAAATTAACTCGTATTTTAAAATTAAAATTTAGATATTTAAAAACTATAGAAGTACTATAATTACAATTCTTCTTATGTCAATTTGATGAAAAATATATCTTAAAATAATAATTAAAGTTCACATAGTTTGAATAATGGAAAGCAAAATATAGCATAAATTGGGACACAGGGTATAGTAATAATAAAGTAAATATCCATCAGAAAAGATCTTTTTAAATAATCTTTTCTATGTATAAACTGATTACTACAGATAAGTTAAACAAAATCCGACCAATACATTGCATACCCAAATATTATTTTGTTAAAATATCAAGCTAATTGTAACAATGGACCAAAGAGAAGTGAAGTTCAAGAAGATACCAAAAAGGCAAAACAGTAGAGGAAATAAAAGAAGAAATTAAGTTAAATACTGTCTACTAGAGGTAACAGATAGAAGTAGTTCAAATTTGACTTTGAAGATTAATGTCATTGGAGTTTTTCTTTGCAAGACTGTGCTTATTGTTGTGCATCCAAACCTTAAGTACTCTTCTTTTAACTCCAACTTCTTGACAAAACTGTTGAACCATAGCGTCCTCTTGCTTTTGCATCTTCCACCCAATTTTCTCAGCAAAGTTGAGCATTTTCTCCTTTTGTTCTTGACTAAACTTTGTCCTGAATCTCTTCTTCACCAATTGTTGATAGTTAAGTGGCCTAGCCATAACCCCACAACCACCATTTATTATACCATCTTCTTGCTCAATATAAGGAAATGATCCCAAATGGTTATTATAAGACATTATCATCTGATGTGGTGCTGCTCTAGAAGCAGGGTACACAAATGCTTTATGAGGATGTCCCACATAAACTTTTCTTATGAGCTCACCTTCTGTTTCTTTTCTATGGAAATTTCTGTGGCAATTGCAAACAGAGCAAGTGAGGAATTCAAAAGTACCTTCTTCACCACTAGGCATGAATTCTCCACATCCATCAGTTGCATTTCCACCCATTGCTGCTGCATGGTTCTTGAGGCATTCCTTATACTTCACCATTTTCTTGTAAGGTACTACATTATCTGAGGTTTCAAGGGTACTAGTGGAAATTGGGGGTCCATTTTTGGAAGTTACTATTTGTGGGGGTGTTATTATGCGATTATTTTGTGGTGCAGTGTCATGATAGATCATGTGCTCATGCCCATATGTGCTGTTAATTGGCATTGCCATTTCTCCTTCTTCATTTGGAACTTCCATTTCTAACCTCTCAAATTTCTTTAGTATTCTTGTTTTTGTTTGGAGACAGAAAAAAAGAGGAAGAAACAGGACAAGGGGTAGTAGATTAGAAGCTAGCTAGACTAAATGATTAAATTAAAAGTGGTGGCTGACTTGAGAAGAAAAAAAAAGATCCCTTTAAAACAACAAGCTCATAACTAGGAAACAATATTGCATTCTTGACTCCACATACTCAGCTTTCTTTTACAATCTCTAAAGAAATGGTGGCTAATTCATTATGTAGATGAAGAACGCTTTGGCACTATTATTTTGATGTGAAATTTTCTTATGTTATGGTGTCTGAATGCTTTAACTTTGGACCTAAACAGAAAGAGCAGATGAAAAAAGTGAAACTTTCAGATGTTAAGATGAACAGGAACTACCCTTAAGAATAAGCCAAAAATATGAAAAAATAAACAGTTTTCTATCTCTATCCCTTGAAAAGGAAACATAGCGAGAGAAATGGTCTACCAAACTTGCAAACAGTTCTCCTGAAAAGACAACAACGGTTGAAGTTAGAACTTAGAGCTGCATTGAAGGAGGGGAAAAAGTCAATGGACAAGAAAAGAAAACTACTAAATCACCAGCTAGGTATATTTTTCAAAGAATACAATGAACTTTAGCTCAAGTAATTAAGCTTCTTTAGCTCTTAGATAAATATGGAACTTAAAACAGCAGCTTCCATAAATATAAAAATAAAGAAACTGCATTTATTTTGCTTAGGAAATGGAGTTTATTGGAGTTAAATATTGTACTAAGAACAAGTGAAGAAGATGGGACGAAAAAGGGAGAGGGGATGGCATGGACAGAAAAACAGGAGAGTTTTGCAGATGGCTTTTGCTAGTGAAGCATTAAAGCCAAAAAGACTAGAGGAGAGAGAGGGAAAAAGTTTTTTATTTTTTTCCTAAAGGCAAAGAGGATAGTATGAAAAGATTAATAATTATTATTATTGTGTTATTCTTTTTTTTGTTTGAAATTAAAAAAATAAAAAGAGTAGGTTGCTTGCTTTGCTTGCACTATCAGGCACCATGTTTACGCCATATAGAGAGCAGTGTGTCAGAATTTGGAAGACAGATATAGAGGATGGAGGGACAAAGAGTGTTCCCATAAAAGAATTCTTTACAAAGAAAAGAAATGACCTTCAAATAATATTAGCTAAATAAACTCTCTAGCAAATAGTAATCTCAAGGTTTAGTTGCAAATAAGTCTTAGTGGGATTTGATTATAGGTTTTTATATTATATATTTAAAACTTGGACATTTTTGAACTTGAAGGAAGACTTTGAAAGATTTGAAAAATTGAGTTTTTGATTTTTTTTTCCCTTAAAAAAGTAGTAGTACTTCTCCAAAAAAAAGTTAAAAACTGAGTTTGCAAAAGACTCAAACAAACGCTTAGTTGGAAGAAGAAATTATTTTTGAGGCAATGCAATGAGTTGAATGGTGCAAGAAGCACATGGATCTGCAAGACTGCAATGCTATATTAGGGCAAGCAAGAGCTGTTGGAGCACATGTCGTTTACCTCAAAATTGCACATCAAATTTTCCCATGACTTTTTACTTTGGGGTAAACTTGAAATATCAAAGCACTTGCCCTAAAAATAACAACAAAAATAAGAATCATTTTTTCTATAAATAATCAATATATTAGTGTCATTGGACATAAATGACAGAACTAAGACATGTCTTCTTACAAAATCACAAAGGGAGAGAAAAAAAGGAAATTACCACCTATGTCCGCCTATAAATACCCTATTACAATATTATCCAAATGCTACCTATATTAGTCAATTAGATATTTGTAGCAAAAAATGGTTAATTTTTGCTTTCTTTTGAGTGAGTATTATTAGAATGGATTGGATACATCTTAAAGAGTTTGAATCTCAGTTTTGGAATGATTTGGTGGAGCTTTGAGGTGGTTTGAATTGAAATTTTGAAGTAGAAGATGAATATGGAAAAAGATGATATGTATATTGTATTGGGTAAAATTAGCAGATGACAGATGGCTTTTCGTCAAGTGAACACGTGGCAGTAAAGACACGTAGGAGATGAGTGAGCAAATAACTGATACCAGATCTAAGTATGTGGCCAGTGTTATATGATTCCTAGTGACATCACAATTGGAGAAGAGAATTTAAAAGCAAGATATCGATTGAAGAAGACATCATTAAAGGAGCAGCTGTTACAAAAAATCTTAGTATTTACACTAAACTGTTATGCGGCTATTAATAGTGGTCTTTATTCACTTTAAAGAAAAGCTTGATTTTGGGATCTTCTTTTCCCTAATTTAGCTATAGATAGAGAAATTTGTATTCATGGAAGGGCATGAAATACTTGTATGAAAAAAGGCTAAACTTATTCCTTTATTCTGTTAACATTACTTTGCCAAGTACTTTGTTCTTGATATTGTTCTAGCTACCGAAAATCATAATTCGAGACCCAGGCTCGCCTCTTCTTTAATTATTTATTACTTTATTCAATTTTTTTCTTTATTATTTTATTTTCTTGGAACAATTTAATTCACGTGCCTCTAAATCACATACCAAATTCAACTGTATTATTTTATGGGTAAACATGTATCACATAGTGTATCATTTGTGTATCACATATGTATCGTATGTGTATCACATGTATATCCATGTATACATGTGTATGGGATATATACGTGATACATGTGTCGCAAAAGAATCTTTTAAACTCGATTTTAACTACGAATTTTGATACAAATCAGTCCGAATCACCTCCAATCTTGCTCAAGTTTTGTATATTGCATCATCTATATGTTTTCAACGAATTCCATACCTATTGAAAAAAAGAATCCTTCCCCCTATTTTTTAATATTTTATATCATTAGTAATGAATTTTGACTTCAAACTAGTCTAACTCGCTTTTTAAACTTCGTCAAATTTTACATATTGCCCCATCTATGTGTTTTCAATGAATCGCAACAATACCTATTGAAAAACATCTTCTTTTACCTATATTTTTTGAATATTGTATATCATTGGTAATTATTTTGGCTATTTGTTTTAGCATGACTAAAATGGTTAGTTGTTGGTAAATAGTGTCTTTCTTTGGTACATTCCCGTAAGATATCGAGAAAAAAATGGAAACATAATTAGGTAGCAGCGCCCGAAAGACATTGACATTTGGGGTGTGTTTGGTATGAAGAAAAATGTTTTTCATGGAAAATATTTTTCTAGAAAATATTTTTCTAGAAAATATTTTCGTGGAAAGTGAGTGGTTTTGTCACTTATTTTTTCTTGTTTGGTTGGTGAGTGAAAATCTTTTCGAAAAATATTTTCTAATGTTTGATTAGAGAATATAAAATATTTTTAGGAAAATAATTTTTTATGCTACTCTCCTCAACCCACCTTTCCCAAAATTCTCATGTTTTCTGTATCCCTCCCCACCCCCCACCCCCAACCCCCAACTTTGTTTTCTTCAAGATTTTAATTATTCTTTTCAAAATTCACACAAACCCCAAGGAACTAATGTGCTACTTTACTTTTTCACACAAGAACAACGTTAAAATTTGAGTTCGATAACTAAAAATAAAATACTTTATTTTATTAAAAAAAGTATCCTTTCTACAACATAAAGGAAATTACTCATTTTGTTGAATTAAATAAAATATTTTTTTATATCATGAAAAATAAATATTCAGTTTGTTGAAATGAAAGAAAATACTTTTTCTACATCATGAAAAGAAATTACTCATTTTATTAAAATGAAAGAAAATATTTTTTTTACATCAGGAAAAGAAAATACTTAGTTTATTGAAATGAAAGAAATACGTTTTCTATATCTGAAAAGAAAGTACTCTTTTTATTGAAATAAAATAATATACTTTTTCTACATCATAAAAAGAAAGTACTCGTTTTGTTAGAAAAAAATATTTTTTCTATTTCAGGAAGAAAATATTTAGTTTGTTGAAATGAAAGAAAATACTTTTTCTATATCCTGAAAAGAAAATACTCGTTTTGCTGGAAATTTATTTTTCTATTTCAGGAAAAAAATACTTAGTTTATTGAAATAAAAGAAATACTTTTTCTACTTCATGAAAAGTAAGTACTTGTTTTGTTGAAATAAAAGAAAATACTTTTACTACAGCATGAAAAGAATAGTTCTATTTAGGGTGAGTATTGGGCGAGGTTGGAGTGGGTGAATGTGGGATCAGGGATGTGGCGAGGGGTAGTGTCACAACCCAATTTCACCTATAGGTCGTGATGGTGCCCAACACTACAGCTAGGCAAGCCAACTTAATAGATTAAGCATATATTGACAAAATTTAAAACCAAGAAAGATAATAAAATACCAAATTCTACCAATATATGTGCCAAGACCTGGTGTCACAAGTGTATGAGCATCTAGTAGATTATACAAAACCTCAAATACTGTCTGAAATAAAAATAAACAGAATAAAAAATATAAGGAGAGACACTAGTAGCTGCAGAACGGCTCAGAAAGGCAGCTCACCACTATGCCTCTGGATAACGTAGGTGGAAGATGATAGGTCCCCCACTAGTACTTGCCTCAGGTCCTGCACAAAAGGTGCATCAAGCGTAGTATGAGTACGTAAATAACGTGTACCCAGTAAATATCAAGCCTAATCTCGAAGTGGTAGAGATGAGATGGCCGACTTTGACACTCACTATGGGTCAATAATAATAACTGAAATACAACTAGAATATCTAAATCAACATGATTCACGGAATTTACAATAATTTATTTAACCAGCGAAAATAATCAAATTCCTTCAAATGCAACAATTCTCAATATATTAGTTAAATTCTTTCAATTCAAATAATTTTCAATTTATCAATTAATCTCATTTACAGGAATAACAATTAATTCCTTAACAAGCAGGAATAATAATTCATTAAATTCCAAGGATTCTCAAATTCATCAATTAGCTTCGCAAGCTGAAATAAGCTATTAAGGTATCGTGTGATTATTATTATTAAGCACGATTTCTGCCGAGGATGGACGGCTCGATCCAGAGTGTCATGTACACTGCCGAGAGACGTGCGACACGATCCATAGATACATCTATCCTGCCGAGGCGTTCGGCCCGCTCCACAAGAAAGGAGGACATTTTCTTATGTACCTCCGAAAGGAGAGTATATTTATTATAAGATAAATTTGGGAAAAAGAATAATTTCTTTTAACACTTAATTAATTTAAACAGAAAATCAAGCATATGAGATTTCCATCCTTTAATATCTTTATCTAACAATTCACAATATATTCATATATATATATTAATTAATATTAATTAAATAAAGAATATAATTTACACAAGTAATTCATGCTTTGAGTCCTAAACTACCCGGACTTTAGCACTAATAGTAGCTACGCACGGACTCTTGTTACTTCGTGCGTACGTAGCCCCCGTAATTAGCAACAATTATTCAATTTAATCCCTATGGGGGTAATTTCCCCCTCACAAGATTAGACAAGAGACTTACCTCGTCTCAAAGTCCACTTTTTCGATTACCACGTCGCGTTGAATTCTCGATTCGACGCCGAAAATCCAAAACTATCCAAATATTATACAAAATAATTAATATATGCTAAATGATTTGAAATTTATCTATTAAATTAATTACCTTATCCAAAATGGTAAAATTCCTAAAATTCACCCCGGGCCCACGTGCTCGGATTCTGGAAAATTTCGGATGAAAACATTACCCATAATCTCAAGAACTTAAATATATAATTTCTACCCAATTCCATAACTATTTTCGTGGTTAAAATCTCATTTTTATAAAAATCTAGGGTTTTCACCTAAACAATTGATTTCTAAGATTTACTAGTTATAATCTATGTATTTAACACAAGGTGTGTAGAATTAACTTACCTTCAAATTGCTAGTTGAAACCCCCCTCTCAAAAGCTCTGAAATCGCCCAAATGTGGAGAGAAAATGGGCAAAAATAGTGGATTCCCGTTTTTTTAAGCTTTCTGCCAAACAGACCTTTCGTACCTACGGAGGTTGGAACGCACCTGCGGAAAATCCTCGCAGGTGCGAGTTCCACTCGCCTGGCCAATTCTCGCATCTGCGCGTCTAGCCTCGCACCTGCGCGTTCGCAGGTGCGCCCAATATTCCGCACCTGCAATGGCAGGCCTCCCATTCCTTTTCCGCTTCTGCGAAGAAATATCGCATCTGCGAGTGCCGCACCTGCGAGCTTCCGTCGCATCTGCGAATGTCGCACCTATAACTGGCCAAGCGCAAGTGCGATTCTGACAGTAGCTGGGAGCTTCAGTTTTGGCTCCCAACTTCCAACTTGGTCCGAGCCTCGTTCGATTGACATTCGGGGCCTCCGGGACCCCGCCCGAACATACCAACAAGTTTGAAATCATAAAAAGGACTCACTCGAACTCTCGGAACACGTAAAACAACATCAAATCTAAGAATCATACCCTAAACCAAATTGATTCAAACTTAAGAATTTCAAGTTGTTCAATTTACTTCTAGCGCACCGAAATATACTTAAACTACTCGTAATGACACAGAATTTTGCGTGCAAGTCTTAAATCACTATAGAGAACTATTCCCAAACTCGGAATTCCAAACGGACTTCAATTACTCAAAATCCTACTCCAAACCAAATTTAAAGAATTTTAGACCTTCAAATAGTTGATTTTTACTAATAAGCGTCAAAACGCTCCCGGGTTATCCAAAACCCGATTCGGACATACGCCCAAGTCCAAAATCATCATACGAACCTATTGGAACCGTCAAATTCCGATTCCGAGGTGGTTTTCTCAAAATGTTGACCGAAGTCAAACTTGTCAATTTAAAGCTAACTTAAGGAACGAAGTGTTCCGATTTCAACCCACACACTTTCAAATCCCGAACCAACCATCTCCGCGAGTAATAAATTAATAAAAGCATTTTTAGGGAATTTTAGTTTAGGGAACGGGTTTCTAAAAGTTAAAATGACCGGTTGTATCATTACATTATCCACCTCTTAAACAAACGTTCGTCCTCGAACGGGTTTAGAATAATACCTGGACTGCAGAAATCCTCTTGGACCTCAACTGGCGAACTTGTTTATCAACAATGGCAAATGGCTCTTCTTCATAACCCAAACTCTTATCTAGCTGAACTGTGCTGAAGTCCAACACATGTGATAAGTCAGCATGATACTTCCGGAGTATAAATACATGGAAAACCGGATGAACTCCCGATAGAATGGGAGGCCATGCAAGCTCATAAGAAACCTCCCCAACTCGTCTCAACACCTCAAGTGGGCCTATAAACCTTGGGCTCAACTTGCCCTTCTTCCGGAATCTCATAATTCCCTTCATCGGCGAAACCGTCAAGAGAACTTGTTTACCTACCATAAATGATAAATCACGTGCTTTCTGATCTGCGTAACTCTTCTATCTGGACTGTGCTGTACGAAGTCGCTCCCGAATCAACTTTACCTTTTCCAAGACATACTTTACCAAATCAGTACCATATAACGTAGCCTCACCGATCTCAAACCATCCGATAGGTGAACGGCATCGACGGCCATATAAAGTCTCAAATGGAGCCATCTCGATGTTGGTTTGTTAACTGTTATTATAAGCAAACTCGGCCAAAGGCAGGAAACGATCCCACTGACCTCCAAAGTCAATCACATATGCCCTGAGCATATCCTCCAAAATCTGAACTGTCTGCTCTGATTGCCCATTGGTCTGCGGATGAAAGGCTGTGCTGAGCTCTAAACGGGTCCCTAATTCACTATGTACTGCTCTCCAGAAATGTGATGTAAACTGAGGGCCTCTATCTGATATGATAGAAATTGGCACACCATGCAACCGAACAATCTCCTGAATATAAATTTGGGCCAACCTCTCTGAAGTATACGTAGTCACAATAGGAATAAAGTGTGCTGACTTGGTCAACCTGTCAACAATCACCCAAACTGCATCAAACTTCCTCAAGGTCCGCGGCAACCCAACTACAAAGTCCATAGTAATTCGTTCCCATTTCCACTCTGGTATAGTCATCTGCTGAAGTAGGCCATCTGGCCTCTGGTGCTCATATTTAACTTGCTGGCAATTTAGACACCTAGCTACATACTCAACTATGTCCTTTTTCATTCGTCGCCACCAATAATGCTGCCTGAAGTCACGATACATCTTCGTAGCACCTGGATGAATAGAATATCGAGAACTGTGTGCCTCTTTTAGGATCTTTTTCCTCAGTTCATCCACATTAGGAACACACAGACGATCCTGGAGTCGAAGAACACCATCCGTACCAATAGTAACTTCCTTGGCACCACCGCGTAGTACCGTTTCTTGAAAAACCATTAAGAGTGGATCATCATACTGGCGAGCCTTGATTTCCTCAAATAGTGAAGAATGAGCTACGACACATGCAAGAACTCGGCTGGGCTCAATATCTAGCCGCACAAGTGTGTTGGCCAAGGACTGGATATCCAAAGCTAATGGCCTCCCTTCTGCTGAAATGAAAACCAAACTACCCATACTCTCTGCCTTTCTACTCAAGGCATCTGCAACTACATTTGCTTTACCTGGATGATATAGGATAGTAATATCATAATCTTTTAGTAATTCCAGCCATCTACGCTGCCTCAAATTTAGGTCTCTCTGCTTGAACAAATGCTGCAAACTGCAATGATCAATATAAACTTCACAGGACACCCCATAAAGATAATGCCTCCAAAGCTTAAGAGCGTGAACAATCGCAGCTAACTCCAAATCATGTACCGGATAATTCTGCTCGTGGGGCTTCAATTGACGTGAATCATATGCAATAACTCGCCCTTCCTGCATTAATGCACAACCCAAACCAACGCGTGAAGCGTCGCAATACATTGTATACATTCCCGAACCGGAAGGTAACACTAACACTGGTGTTGTAGTCAATATTGTCTTGAGCTTCTGAAAGCTTGCCTCACAATCATCGGACCATCGGAACTGAACACCCTTCTGGGTTAATTTGGTAAAAGGTGCTGCAATAGATGAAAAACCTTCCACGAACCGACGATAATAACCTGCTAAACCAAGAAAACTCCTGATCTCAGTCGCCGAAGTGGGTCGATGCCAATTCTGAACTGCCTCAATCTTTTTGGGATCAACTTTAATACCTTCGCCCGATACAATATGTCCCAAAAATGCTACAGACTTTAGCCAAAACTCACATTTAGAGAACTTAGCATATAGATTTTATTCCCGCAATGTCTGAAGCACTACTCTCATATGCTGCTCATGTTCCTCCTTACTGCGCGAGTAGATCAAAATGTCATCAATGAAGACAATGACAAACGAATCAATATATGGCCTGAATACCTTGTTCATCAAATCCATAAATGCTACCGGGGCATTAGTTAAACCGAAAGACATTACCAGAAACTCATAATGACCATATCTAGTACGGAAAGCAGTTTTTGGAACATCCGAATCTCGAATCTTCAACTGATGATACACTGACCTCAAGTCGACCTTAGAGAACACCCTAGCACCCTGCAACTGGTCAAATAGGTCATCAATACGCGTCAACAGGTACTTGTCCTAATAGTAACTTTGTTCAATTGGCGATAATCAATGCACATCCGCATTGTCCCATCCTTCTTCTTCACAAATAATACATGTGCACTCCAAGGCAATACACTCGGTCTGGCGAACCCTTTGGCTAGTAACTCCTCAAGCTGTTCTTTCAACTCTTTCAATTCTTTCGGAGTCATATGATACGGTGGAATAGATATAGGCTGAGTATCTGGAGTCAAGTCAATACAGAAATCAATATCACGATCAGATGCCATACCTGGAAGATCTGAAGGAAATACATCGGAGAACTCCCGAACTACATGCACTGAATCAATAGTCGGAGTCTCTGCAGTGGTATCCCGAACATAAGCTAGATAAGCTAAACAACCTTTCTCAACCATGTGTTGAGGCTTTATAAAAGAAATAACCTGATTAAATGAACTAACTGACGAACCCTTCCACTCCAGCCTAGGCAAAGATGGAATAGCCAAGGTAACAGTTTTGGCATGACAATCTAGAATAACATGATATGGATATAACCAGTCCATACCCAGAATAATTTCAAAATCGTTCATCTCGAGCAATAAGAGATCTGCTCTAGTTTCATAACCACATAATGTAATAATACAAGACCGGTAGATCCGGTTCACAATAACAGAATCGTCTACAAGAGTGGACACATAAACAGGAATACTCATGGACTCACGAGAAACACCCAGGAATGGAGCAAATAGAGATGACGCATATGAATACGTGGATCCTGGATCAAATAATACTGAGGCATCCTTGTCGCAAATAGAAATAATACCTGTAATCACAGCATTTGAGGCCTCTGCATCTGGTCTAGCTGAAAAAGCATAGAATCGAGCTGGAGCGCCAACTGGCTGGCCTCTGCCTGGCTGACCTCCACCTCTTGGAAGGCCCTACCCACCTGTCCTCCATCTCTTGGTGGTCAGACTATTGGTGGAGCAACTGGTCCGATAAGCATAGGCTACTGACCCTGCTGTACTGGTCTACCCCGAAGCCTAGGGCAAAACCTCCGCATATGACTGGGATCCCCACACTCGTAACAACCCTTCGGTGCGATGGGCTGCTGACTAAGTGTCTGGCCCTGGGGAACTGAATACCCATTGGGAGGACCCTGAATAGCTGGTGGGCGGTAAGAACTCTCTGGTATAGCACTGAGATAAGGTCGCACTGGAGCACCTCGAGGAGGTGGTGGTGCTGGATATGGG